>APFE031130768.1:40421-80655 GCA_000404065.3 Pinus taeda
AGACATTCTGATGAGCTCTCTTTCTTGCCAATTGCTTGCACATTTCTATTTTCAAAACTTGGCCCAAGGGGCATCCGATTCCTTTATCCATCTCCACCAAAGTTTAGCCCCTAGAACTTTGTTAAGGATTTCAGGGTCATCTAGTCCCAAACCTCCATCTGTCCTAGGTTTACAGATCTTTTCCCAGGCTACCAGAGCCCATTTCTTTTTCTCTTCCCCTCTGCCCCAAAGAAAATCTCTTTGAATATTTCTAATGTGTTGCATCACTTCTTTAGGAGCTGGAAGTGCTGAAAATATGAAAATAGGAACAGTCTATATGATGGATTTTGTAAGAACTAGTCTTCTTGCCAAATTCAAAGCCCTGTTTGTCCATTTTCGAATTCTGTCTTGAAGTTTATTAACCTAGAATTCTGGTGAGGTTATTAACCTTCAACTATTTTTTTTGCTTCGAAGATATTGCTAAACTCATTCTTGTTCCAATCTTTAAGCCTGAGTTTGATGTGTTTCAGCCTCCGCCGCAAAATGAACATTTTAGTACCCTGAACATTCAGATCTTCTGTCCACCATTTTTTATATTGCTGTTGAAGTTCGGGTGGGTCAGCCAAATATTTTCAAATTTGAAAGGTCTATTTCTTGGCGTTCCTATAAAGGATGCTTCTAATTGAATGGGCCAGTGGTCCGAGCCTCCAAAAGGGAGAATCATAGCTGACAAGTCAATGCCAGAGAGGATAAGGTCCTCAGAGATAATGAATCTATCAAGTTTAGAGGCCACCTGAGCAGCCCCTCCCCTTTTATTGTTCCAAGTGAAGATATCATTGGAGGTTTCTATATCTACTATCTTCATGTTGGTAATGAAGTTATGAAAAGCTATGGAATCTCTACATAGAGATCGAGTTCCTCCTTTTTTTCCGAAAGAGATTTGATCATATTAAAATATCCTCCCAAAATCCATGGAATGGCCTTGTTTCTTTCTCTTAGCTCCCCCAGAGATGATAGAATCTTGAATTTATCTTCAATCTTTTGAGGACCACAGATATGCGTAATCAGATAAACTTCCTTGTCCCCTAAAGGTTGGATGGCCATTTAAAGGTAGTTTCTGAATACTTCGGCATCTAGGATTCCAAGATTTTGGGGGTTCCACATTGTGGGAATTCCTCCTCCTGCGTTGTCTTCTTTAATCTATAGATATTCATACTTAATAAGCCACTTGCTATGTATCTCTTTTATTTTATCTACAGAACATTTTGTTTCTTGGATAAAAACCAAATCTTGTTTTTCTTCCTTCATTTTATTGCTGAGATACCATTGTTTCCTTTTACTTCCTAGACCCCTAATATTCCATGTTGTAAGCTTCATTAAGAAAGATTTTTAAAAGAGTAACTAGTTAGGTCTTTCATCTTACCTGAGTTTATCATGAGTTTTCCACATTCCATCAGCAGCTCATTTTGTCTTTTTCTTCCTCTTTTCTTTCTTGGGTTCTTGGGCACTTGTCCCTTTGTTGCCTCCATAGTTTTGACCCTTCTGTTATCCTGAATATCATGGTTTCTTTTTACTCTAGAACCCTTTGCCTGAGTTCTCTAGAGGAAGAGTTGTTGTACTCTGTTAAATTCCTCTTGAGGTAGTGAGTCCACTACTCTGGTAGTTCCTTCCTCCAGGAACTTTTCTAAATCGAGATGTTCTCTTTCTAGTATGCCCTGCAGTTCATGTTCCTCTGTTCCTCCTTCGCTTGAGTTCATTTCTTGGTCCCTATCAAGTTCCATCGTGTTGGGTTGATCCTCCTTTTGATAATTTTGGTCGAATCTATCCTTCATGCTGTCCTCCTTTTCCTTCTCTGCTGGATTGTCCTTCGAAACTTGTTTCACTTTCTCCTCCCCTTCTTCTTCTTCTAATATCTTGAACTTATTATGACTAGGTTGTTTTTCCTCATAGATTTTCTTTTGGTTCTTTCTTCCTCCTTTTCCTTTTCCTTCCGCTTTGGTGAAGCTTTCAGTCTTTTTACCTTAGGTTACTTTGAAACTGCTCTCCATCTTATTTAAAGGACAATCTCTAAAGAGGTGCCCATATTCATGGCATTTGCAACATCTGAAGGGTATATGCTAGTAATTCATTTCCTGCACCCAATCTTCATCAAAAACTTCTAGAATTATTTCATCTAGTAAAGCCCTGGAAAGGTCCATTTCCATGCATATTATGGCAAAGGAGGTATATTTCCTGTGCAGTGTGGCCTCTGATATTTTTTTAAATTCCCTAGCTTATCACCTATGGATTTTAGTGATTCCGGTAGCCAATAATCTAGAGGTAGGGAATAAAGTTTGATCCAAACCCACACCGAAGTAAATGTTTCTCGCTCTGAGATAAAGTTCATCACCCAAGGTCGCATATAGAGACCCGCAGTTGCATAGAAGTAGGGTCCTCCTTCAAATATTCTATCCTTATCCTCAAGGTTAGTAAACATAAATGTGAAGAAACCCTTGGATCCAAGGTGCAGATCTATGTCTCCCTTAGGTTTCCAATGGTTCTTTATCCACGTATGTAGGGTCTTCTCCGTAGGCCATAACCCCATGAATTTGCAAATCACTGCATAAGTTGCCATGTGCTCCCTGTGTGCCTGTGGGGCTAGGTCACTTAACACCACACGGGGTGTAATGGAAGCCTTGGGTTTACAAGGTCCTGTTCGAATTCTGGGGTCAACTTTTTGACTATCTACTTCTGTACGTTTCTCCCTTCTGACTTCCTCCTGCATTCCTGCCATACTCTGTGCTCTATTGTTTACCTGTTTTCCTCTTTCTGTATACCCAGTTTCCACTTCCATGGGCTTTTTGAAATGATTAGAGAATACATGACTATAGGAGGGAGTAGAACTCCTCCCTTCTCACCCCTCCATGGTACCCAACCTTAGTATTCTACTTCGAACCCTAGTTCTACGCAATTTTCCTGTTCTTGAACCGGAACTCGTGTCAATCATAGTATGGTAGTCATATTGTATGTAATACAAAATGTTTGAGTTTACAATATCAATACTTTGGGTTTATTAATCTAAGGGTTCATATTCCTATGGTATAATATTATTCATTTGGTTTATAATACTAATCTTTGGGTTTAATATAAATCCCTTGGGTTTATAATAATGGTTAACTATGGTCCAATGTCGCATTATGACAAAGATTTCCTCAATATGAAAATCAACCATGGTAAACCATGGTCAACCATGTTTATTTTAGGGTTTATAATATTGATCTTAGGGTTTACATACCTTGGGTTTTGGGTTTATATACCTTAGTTTTATAATATTAATCCTTTGGGTTTAATATTATTCCCTTGGGTTTATAATATCGATCCCTTAGATTTATCAATGTAAGAGTTCATATTCCTAAGTATAATATTTTTCATATAGTTACTAATATTAATCCTTAGGTTTAATACAAATCACTTGGGTTTATAATTATGGTCAAGCATAGTCAACCACGGTGCAATGCCACATTATGACAAATATTTTCTCAATATGAAAATCAACCATGGTCCTAATTCGCATTGTGACAAAGATTGTCTCGATATGAAATTCAATCATGGTCAATCATGGTCCAACCTCCCATTATGACAAAGAATGTATCAATATGAAAATTAACCATGGTAAACCATGTTCATTTCAGGGGTTATAATATTTATCTTAGGGTTTATAATATTAGTCCATTGGGTTTATTATTCCCTTGCGTTTATAATCCCTTGGGTTTTTAGTATTAATCCCTTGGGCTTATAATATCAATCTCTTGGGTTTATTAATCTAAGGGTTCATTTTCCTAAGGTATAATATTATTCATAGGGTTTATAATATTAGTTTTGTGATTTAATATATATCCCTTGGGTTTATAATCATGTTCAACCATGGTCTAACTTCGCGTTATGACAAAAAATTTCTTAATATGAAAATCGACCATGGTCAAACATGGTCCAACATCACAATGTGACAAATATTGTTTGAATATAAAAATCAACCATGGTCCAACGTCGCATTCTGGCAAAGATTATCTCAATATGAAAATCAACCATGGTCAACCATGATCCAACATCTCATTGTGACAAAGATTGTCTCAATATGAAAACAATCATGGTAACCATGGACCAATGTGCATTGGGACAAATATTGTGTCAATATGAAATTCAACCATGTTTTAAAACGATTATAATAATCTTTAATTAACTATAATATTTAATATTTAATTGTGATTATAATATTTTTTCTAATATAAATATATTTTTTAGAGGTGGTTTCACGAACACTCAGTGGCCATTACATTCCACAGAGAAATTTTAGGCAGACAAACACCGAAGGGATCTTACCTACGACCCACAACTAAGCAGAGGGCAATACCCCAAGGGCAAATTGAAAGGCATTTGACGTCTCACTCAATTGGTTGTCGGTACTTAGCAACCTCAAGACTCAACCAACTAGCCTAACCCTTGGGGGCTTTTTTTTTTTTTTTTCTTTTTTTGTATATTAATTTTATTATATATATTTATAATATTGATTTAAGATTATAGTATTATTAATCTTTATTATATAATAACACTTAATTATATTATTAAATATTAATTTATATTACTAATTAAAAAATAATTAATATAAATATAGTTAATTATAATTAATAGATAATATATTTTTTGTAATGTTTTTGTTTTGTATATTATTTCTATTATATATATTTGATGAGTGGTAGATACAATGAAGCCTTTGTTGTATATCAACCACATTAATATTTTTAACATAGTTGTGTTAGACAAGAATTCTTTGGGTTTATGATATTAATCCCATGGATTTTTAATCCCTACGGTTTATAATATTAATAATTAGTTGGGTTCATTAATTCTTTTTAATTCTTTTGATTTATATATTAATTTCTTGGATTTTTAATATGTTTGGGTTTTAATATGATTAATCCCTTGGGTTTATAGTATCAATCCATTTGGTTTATAATATTTATCCATTTACGAATAATACTTACAATTATTATAATTATTGTTTATATTACTAAATATTATTTATTAATATAAAATTTTAATATATATCTATATTAGTTTATTTATTAATTATTAATTTATAATGATATTACTTATAATTAGTTATAATAATCATTCATATAATATTAATAAATAAGTAATAATAGTTGTGGCTGATATAGGTTTATCAACATTTATTAACCATATTTATTAATGCAGTTCTGCTAGTTTTACTTTATTGACATTAAATAAATTTAGGTATTTAATCACATGCGATAAAAACTTCAAGGATCATCTTGAAATTAAGTTTATCATCTAATATAAGATATAGGGAAGAGACGCCATTACCTATGCACCCTCCCATCCACCTCACTTGCCAATGTGGAGACACCATAGTTGTTGTACGATAGGGGTCCGGTGGGTCTATTGTAGCATTTTTTGGTTTTGGTAAGTTAGCATCAATTAGTCAAAAAATGAAAATATATTTCAAAAAATGTTAAGTTAGGATATGGACAAAAAGAATATTGAATCAAAAAATTTTAGACATATCTTGATGAAAAAGTCCATATCAAATAAAATGTTAGAATAGATGCCCTAAAAAAGGAAGGCAAAAATAAAACGTTAGATTAGAAGAAAAAAACCATAATAAATTCTGAAAGTGTTGCAAATTCAAATGCCACTACTCTTAGTCAAGTTTATTTTTGTAAATAAAAAGTTGTGTGCAGATTGATTAAATGCCAGACTAGTTCCTACAATCCAATTATACAGTTTAATCATGATTGGATTTGATTTAAATTTTTGTCAATGGGTAGCAAATAAAATTGGTTCAATAGTTTAATCTGAACCAATGGAAGCAATAAGTGATAGAAATAGATTAATCATTAAAAGGAAAATGTTGATTTACTAGTCTAAATGAACTCAGGTGACTAAGATTGTGAAAAAATGTTAGGGTAGGTACAAATGAATTACCATTGGAGCATGAAAGGATTTTTATCCTAAAATTAGAACATTGCATACATGTGCATATAATGAATGGTTTAAATTAGACATTATTTACAAAAAATCAAGGTTATGGTGTAATGCCTGCGTGTTATCCATTCTTTCACCAATACCCCATGCATGTCACATCCGTCATAACTCTCATCCCCACCATCACTTTCTACCATAATATTAAAACTCGCCCATGTTCTTATTCATCCCGCACATTCTCCTAAGATCCGATGACCTACATGACGTTCGAACTTAAAATCCCGAAACAAATTACCACTCTGACTTACTCCCGAACATGGTTTTCATTCAACTCTTTGCAGTCACTCCTACGTCGTCATCCACGTCTGCTCCCATGTTACTTCCTCAATCCAATCAGTTATCGTCTCTTGCCTGTTATCCATTAATTCACCACCCCTCACACATTAATATTCCACTTAATCGTTTATTAGCCCCGTTGGAGAATTAATGAGGATTTAACCGTTGATTGATGGACCCACTCCATCTTATTAATTATAAGCCCTGATTTTCATAAAAACCATTACACAGAGCATTCCCATAATTCATTGGATACTTGTTGTTTGTAGCCAAAATGACAGATTCATCATTCAATCGAATTTTCAATGTTGTTTAGCACCAAGCTGACATCCAGGTCCACCTAATCCATTTTCACTCACACTGTTATTCTATCATCATTGTGTTTTAGCCCAATTCCTCTAATTTCTGTCGCTTTCAGCTTTGAATTCAATTAACAAAATTCCTTCTAAAGGAAAAGAAGTTGCAAGAAACCCAAACCCTCTCATTCATACATAAATTGACTTCCATCATACTCCCTTGCTCGACAGCGACTGTAAAATCAATGAGTCTTTGTCCGAATTCGATTTGTTTGAAATATATTGCTAGATGGAGTATCAATTAGTTGATGAAACAAATGAAATAGGACTTTGGGACTCCCACCTTCCTCACTACATCTTCCCTCAGATACACAGAGCACCTGAATTTGCCACAAAATGCCATGAATCTTATGACCACATTCAAAGAGCTATCATGTCACCTACAGGAGAAATTATGTGCTCCATCAATGCTCAGTCCATTGAATAGATGTTGTGGGCCCCAACTATTGTGCCAAGTCATCCCTTTTCTCATGAAAGCCTAACAAAGGCCTTATAAAAGCTAGATTTCATTAAAAGAGCTCAAACTCTAGAACTTTTCCTAGCTATAGATAGCCCTCTACCCAAAAGACACCCTCCCTATGATTCATCCATATTCCTAGACAGAACCAAGAAAATTACCATCATTCTTTCTTATCTTCTTGGTTATAATTTTGATCAATATGTAAATGAAGCCATCATTGGTTTCTTATCGATCTTTTCCATTGGTTCCAAACCCACTGTTCATTATAACTTTAGCCAATTTCTAGCTGAGGCCATTCATCAACAATTTGTCTAGTTCAATACTGAGGTATTCAAGTATGCTTCAGTGCTTGTATAACTTTTTATATATTTTCAGGGAGACAATTTTCCATTCACCTTGTAGAAGCTAGATGAAGAAGGCAACCAACAATCAATGATCTTTTGGACTTCTATGGGAATGAAGGAGAAGGAATAATTTACATATAAACAATGCATAGAATTGTTTGTTCATCCAACCATTAATCTTATGAGCAACACTCCAGTACCAAGAATAAGTGATGAAATTGTGAATGTTTTGCAGCTCGTTGATCAAGCCACAATAGGATATTGGTATCTTTACTAGAATTATACAAAGATCAGAATCTATGGTTGTGAGCTTCCACCCTACAAGCTTCCTAAGTACCTCCCTATCAGAATTTTTGCATTAGAATATATTATGCAGAGGTTAAATGCAAATGAAATACATTTTGTGGCTACAAAGAAGAAATCACAACTCAAGCTAAAGGCTCGGTTTGGTCCATTCATCTATAATACTAAAGAAGTGGGAGAAGAAGCAAACAGGTTGTTGAAGAAAATGAAGTTTGGCCTCAGCTTCACTTGGTCTTATGACCCAATGGGAGTGATTTCTAGGCTTAGATTTGAAAACAAATTCACTACATACCATCATACTACTAGGCCTGAAATAGAGTGGTGCAAAAATTAGTCAGAGTGGAAGGAGAAAACCCTTCAAGAAGCTGAAGAACTGGTAGTCTCTACTTCCAATGTACAAACTCCGCTTGCACAGGAAAAGACATCTAAACGAGGGAGGGAATAATAGTCATCCCCTACAACTGAAGCATCAAGTCAAGGTTTCAGAATTGTACATAGAAAGAAGAGACCTAGGCTCTCTTCCAAGGTTACTGCAACTATTGGGTTACAAAAAACAACATTTGATGGACTTGGAGAAACCTCTTTTTTTACACAGTCTGGTGGACAGACTATTCAGTCTCCTACTCATTCCACCACATCTCATGAACAACAGGTTATTTAGACCAGTGAAAGTAGTCAAAAGGATAAAGAAGATGACATTTTTCATGTCTTCAGTGAAATTAAGAAGAAAAATGAGGAGTTAAGGTTGAATACTTATACTCGGTTCTGGAAAACTTCTTCCAGTTCTCAAGCCAGACTTCTTTCAGTCTTTGACTCTCAGAATGTTAAAATGTAGATGGATTTCTTACAAGCTCAAATTCCATAGCCCAAGACTACTGCACATTACCAGAAGCAAACCTCTTTTGAATTTGATGTTAAATATGTACATCCAATTCACCAAATTGAGATGCATAAACAGACTCGCCAAATGATTACTTCTACTTTAACTAACACCACCATGAGTCTGTCCAAAATGCAGGTTACCTTGGCTAATACATAGAGAAAGCTTAAGCTTGAGAAAGTTTCATCATTGGCCAAAGACACCAAGATCAAATATTTGGAAGATCTGGTGCTGAAGATGGGATATGATGCCTCTGATATTAAGGTTGCATAAGAACTTGTCAAGTAAAAAAAATTGATATTTCAACATTAAGGGAGCAGCTAAAATTTCCAGCTTTAGAGGACCCAATGACTAAAGAGATTAAAGAAACTGAAACTCATAAATTTGGCATGATGAAGCTCATCATGGAAAAAATTCTACAAATAAAAATAGATGGAGGAGCAAATGGAGAAACTTGTCAAAGAGAAAGAGGAAACTATGAAAAGGGCCAATGTTCCAATGGATGTAGTTCCTCTTACAATAGTCTCTATAACTACAGCTTGTGCCTCAGGCACAACAACAACTATAGGAACAACAATAGGAGATGAATAACTTACTGAAGTTGTTCAGAATTTGTCTATTTAGACAGAGGCAATGAATAAATTGTAGGATCAACTGAAGACACTACAACACTTGAAAAAAGTTGCAGATAGTTCACATGCAGCTAAGTTGCAAAGGGCAAAAAGTCAAATTGAGGTATTGCAGAAAGAAATCAAAGAATCTTACCTTGGAAATAAATTGGGTTTGGTAAAGGAAATGTTATGGGAAGGGATAACTGAATCAATCAAAGATATCTAGCCTTGTATCAGGATAATCTTTGATCAAAAGGACTTGTTGGAGAAAGCTCAGGAAGCTAGTGAAACCATATCCAAGGAACTTGAGGACATGCTAGAAGTTGCCACGGAAATAATCAAGTTTTTGAATTCTAAAGACAACTATGAGCTTGAAGACTTAGGATTAATGATAGGACAACAACCATACTGGAAGTGAAGAAGATTATTACAAAGAAAAATCTCATTCTTCTGTTCGAGGAGAAATGCAGCAGTGTTAATGTCATAGTTCAACGTTTTTTCAACAGGTTTGAGCCCTTGACCAGTAAGGGTTTGCCCTCTATGTTGGTGATAAATGATAAATTAATGCCCATTGAAGGATATGTTCGAAAACTTGTAGAGGTCGGCACATATGCAACTATAGTTTCAAACATAAGAGGTGCAACAACACCAAGGGTTGTGCTAAATGCTCTTAGAGATACCTTTTTCATCCGAAATTAGACATATACTTTTAATGAAAGCCACTTTCACTAAATATACTAAAATGTATGAAGTTTATCGAAGGTGACTAAGTTATCTATCCCAGATAACAAACACTGGGAACTGTTAACTGATTTACTTGACTAAAAGGAGGATCAAACAACATTTAGGATTTCTAGGGACAGCCATCAATAGCTTAGCAGCATTCAGTGTTCCCAGGAATAGTCATCAAAAGTTCAACACCAAAATAGTGATAGATCGACTATCAATTCATATTCCTGATTTTGTATTAATCTATTTTTGTAAATTTGTTTAAGATATTTTCTTAGCTCTAAGATTGTATAAATTACTCTCTTTAATGAGTTATTAAGGGTTGCACCCTTGGAGAAACATATGTAAGCATTGAATGTACTCAACTCTTTTTGAATCATTAATACCAAAGCAAAGGCTTCTGAATTTTGACTCATACAGTTTTGTATTCCTTGTAATTTTTCCAGTTTTCATTCACTGTGTTTTCTTCATATTCTTAAGTTTTACAAATATAACTAGATAGGGGTATTTGAGTTTCAGTTCACTCTTATAAGCTTTATGAAGTGATCATCTTTAAAGAGAATGAGTTATAACAACTATTTTTTTAAGTAATTTCCTCTAATTCATAAAATCATCGGTATCTTTGTAATCTTAGGCATATTTTGTAAAACTTTCTGAGCATTGTTTGAAGGTTCTCTTAATTATGGTTATTTAATTTTCTTTTTGAAAACTGTAATAGTCATATTATCTTTATGTTTCTACTCATCACGAGATAAGCTAAATCATTGTGTGGATTGTAAAAGCAGCCTTTTGTTTAATATTAGTATTATTCAAGAAGGTTAGTCATCACTATTTTTAATATATTTCATACATTGGTCCTCCAAAAATTAAAACAAAACCACCCAAAACAAATATATTAGATTCCCTGGCATGATAGCTAACCATTATCATCTCACAGATACAACATCAATCTAATGTTGTTTCCGTGGACTCGAATTTGATTAGTTTTCCTGGGTCAACGACATAAATCCTATTCCTTTAATGTGACTAAAGGTCTAGATAGGTAAAAATCCTTCACTTGGCGACTCCATTGTATCAAACTAGCACCTTTTAAGCACACTAGATCCCATTCTGAATTTGACACGGTTAGTCCTCTGTCAGATCTAGAAAGACTTGTGAGAAAGGCCAGTTCTAGAAGGAGACACCAACCATCTTCTTCCACTTTAGCCTTGCAGTTTGAAGATATATTACAATTTGATCCCTATAGTAACATTCCATCCAATCTAGATTGGACTCATTTATCACATAGGGCTACTCAAATTTTAGAGAGGGGAGTTGATTTTAAATTAGATTTCCTTATTCATTCACTTGAATCTCATCTAGAACCCTTACTTCCACTAGGATCAACTAAATCTAAGTCTACCCTGGGTGTTCATTTACATGAATACAAACCTACAGATTTCACATCCCCCACTACTTATTCATTCCCTTCCACTTCTGAACGCCTTGAATCTTCTCCCTCTAAACAACCTGAAGGGACCTTTCCTATATATTCAAATCCACTCTTTGAAACAAAAGAGGATATTCATCCTCAGGTCCACAAGTTAGTTATTAAAACTCCTTTAAGATCTTTCAGGACATCTCCTTCTTCTTTATCCCGTCCTTCTTCACCTCGACATAGTCATTCACCCTCTCTATCACCATCATATTTTTCTTCTTCTTGTTCTATACAAACACCTCATACACCACCTTCTACTATGGCATTCCAACCCATTGTACAGGCAAGATATGCAACTTTAGTTCTACCTCCAAACCTTGATGCTTTCCCTCCTGCATTTTTAAAGCACCTTCCTAGGTATAATGGAGAAATTGGTCCCTCAGTTGAAGACCATCTTCAAGCATTTCTAGACTTTGCAGATAATATGAACATAGAACAAGAAAATGTTTACATGAGGTTGTTTGTTCAATTTCTTGAGGGAAATGTGAGAACTTGGTTTAGGCAGTTACCTGCAAATTCCATTAGAAATTGGGAAGAGTTAACAAATATATTCAAAAATCAATGGGGAGTGAAGAAATATGCTCTTTACTTTTTGACTGAGTTTGAAGAACTTAAAAGAAACTTAGTGAACCTATCTATAATTTTATCAAAAGGTTCAACAAACTTTATCATAACATTCCCCCTAATTGTAAACCCCCTGTATGAACAACCAAATTTGGGTTCTCAAAAGCCTTTGATGATGATTTTCTTGTAATGTTAAGAGAAATAACTTCAATAACTCTTGAAGAAATGCAAGCTAATGCTATAGAGGTGGAAGAAAATAGGGCTACCTCAACCACTTTAAAAGCTAAATAGGAAAAGGCCCAAAGAAAACTTAAATCTAGTCAAGAGGCCTCCACTTCCTCTAAGACTAAAACAGAAGATTCTAAAATAGATGAGATAACATCACTTCTTAGAAATATATCTAATAGAATTTCCAAGATTGAGACTCAACCTAGAACAGTTCAACAAACAGTCACTCGACCTCAAAATCAAAATCAAGGTCAATACAAAAGAAATCCACCATTACAATTTCTTAAAAGGCTTGGTAATTATCAATAGGTTCCAACTCCTTTACTGATAGATGATCAACATCCTGATGACAATACTATGACTATCACTAAAGACGTTAACAATATGGATATGTCTTCTGGTCATATGCTATTATTCTTCTCTCTCAACAAAAGCAAGTTCAAGAAGACCAAGATTCCTCATAGGCTTTTAAATATCATGCCTTCTCTGAATTCCTAATTGCAGAGTTGAACAAAAGATATGTTCTTAGACCTAGGCCTAGCGCTGGAAGTCCTCCCAAGGAAACTCCAACAATTGAACCTCGTACCAAATTTTTTGAAACTCAGGAAACTATTATTCAACCATTAAATCAGACAACTCATACAGATCCAATTGAAAAAACTATCATAACTACATTTAGTGTTGAAAATGAGTTAGAAAGAGTTAAAATTCGTATACCACTTTTAGAACAGTTTAAAAACCCTGGATACAAAAATCAAGTCTCCAAATGGATACAGGACACCTCAGTTGATGCTGAAAGTGATGTTATTAGTCTTCAACATGGAAAACCAACAGTGTTTTTTGGTCCTAGCTCAAATATGATAGATGAAATAGTGCCCCCTTTCTATGTGACTCTAAAGACAAATGATTCAATGTTATACAATTGTATGCTTGACTCCGGAGCATCACATAATCTCATGCCAAAGGCTATCATGGATCATTTAAATCTTGACATAACTAGATCCTATCATGATTTGTACACCTTTGATTAAAAAGGGGTGCCTTGCTAAGGAATGATTAAGGATTTAGTAGTCACTCTTGCTCAAATCCCAGAAAAATGTGTAGTGTTAGATATAGGTGTCACATATATCCCTCCCAAATTTGGAATTCTCCTTTCAAGGTCTTGTTGTACCAAATTATGGGGAACACTTCAAATGGACATGTCTTATGCCACTATTCCAGTCTACGGGGGAGAACAACTTAGGTTGTATAGAGAGGTAAGATTTGTGCATGCACTTGATCAAGATTTTGGCTGTTTTCAACTCTTTTCAAACCAAACACATGACTCTCAAGTAAAAATTGAAGATATAATTGAAAACCCTATACCAAAACAATCTGATGTATGGAATTTATTTGATGGTTCTTGTACAAAATATGGAGCAGGAGTTGGGGTAGTATTAACCTCACCAGAAAAGGAAAACATTACACAATAATATAAACTTGATTTTGAAGTTACCAATAATGTAGTGGAATATGAGGCTTTCCTTATAGGACTGCAGTTAGCCAAAAGTATAAAGGTACAAAATCTCAGTGTTTTCACTGACTCAAAGCTCATTGTTAAACAAATTAGGAATATTTTCCAGACAAAACATCCTAGGCTTAGATCATATCGAAATGAGGTTTGGGACTCAGTTGAAAATATATTTAATGATTTTAATTTGACTTATATCCTACGAGATGAGAATATTCATTCAGATTCCCTAGCTGTCTTTGCTAGTTCATTTAAAATTCCTGATCAAACTAATGTATTCTATCAAATACAAGTCAAATACAAGCCATCCATCCTAGACAATCTAAAATACTGGTAGATATTTGAAGATGATCAACAGCGAAAATCTTTTCTGTAGGTTATAGATGAATTTTTAGTTCTACAAATTGATGAATATAGAATAGAAACAAATGAAAACACAAACGAAAATAGTAGTTCAAGTTTCAATTCAAAGATTGGCAATCATGACATCATACAATTGTCTAACAATTTTATTCCTAAAGGTCTCATTCCTTTAGAGAAATTATTGATCAAAATGATTTCCTTAGAAACTCACAGTCAATTTCTCCATAAGATGACATAGAGGAAGTAAATATTGGAACAGATGATGAGGTTAAGAACATCAAAATATGTGCGTCCTTAGATACTCAAATCAAAACTCAATACCTTAAGTTACTTGAAAGATACAAGTATGTTTTTTCCTGGACCTATGTTGATCTAAAAACTTATGATACATCATTGATACAACATAAGCTTCCTTTAAAACCAAAAGCTAAGCCTTATCAAAAAAAGCTTAGGAGGATTAATCCATTTCTTCTACCAACTGTAGAAAAGAAAATCAAGAAAATTCTATATGCCCATATTATTGTGCCTCTTAGATACTCTAATTGGGTTGCCAATTAAGTTCCTGTTAGAAAGGTGGATGGAGAAATCAGAGTTTGTGTGGAATTTAGGAATTTGAATAAAGCATCATTAAAAGTTAACTACCCTTTACCAAAAATGGATTCGTTACTTCAGATCGTTTCAAGAGCATAAATACTTTCCATGCTTGATGGCTTTTCTGGTTATAATCAGATAAATGTTGATCCAGCAGACAAAGAGAAGATAACTTTTACTACACCCTGGGGTACATTTATGTGTTCTACAATGCCCTTTGGCTTGTCCAATGTTGAAGCAACTTTTTAGAGAGCTATGGGCATAGCTTTTGTGGGTAAGGTAAACAAATTTGTAGTCATTTATGTTGATGATATAACTGTTTTTTCTAATTTGGATCAGAAACATCTAAAGCACTTGATGAAGGTTTTTGATAAGTGTAGGAAATTTGGAATTTCCCTTAACCCTAAAAAGTCTTTGTTTGCTATCAAAGAAGGAAAGCTGCTAGGCCATATAATCTCAAAATAAGGGGTAGTGATTGATACCAAACATGTTTCTACTATAAAAACAGTGGCATTACCTAGAAATAAGAAAGAGATTCAAGCTTTTCTAGGCAAGATTAATTTTTTAAGAACGTTCATCCCAAGTTATGCTGAAATTGTAAAAGACAGAACTGATATGATTTGAAAGGATCATGAAGTTAAATGGATTGTCTCTTCCAAGTATGCATTTTATCAAATCAAGAAAGCTATCTTTGAAGCTCCAGCCTTGGCCAACCCTGATTATACCAAACCATTTAGTATCTTTTCCTTTGCCTTTGAAACAACCCTTTCTATTGTTTTATTACAAAAGAATGAAGATTCCCATGACCAACCTATAGCCTTTTTTAGTAAGGTTATGAGAGATGTCGAGCTTAAATATGGCATAATTGAGAAGCAAGCATATGCCCATATACAAGCCCTCAAATCATTCAAAATGTATGTCCTACATTCACCCATTATTGCTTATGTTCCTAACAGTGTTGTAAAAATTGTTTTAACCCAACCAAACACTAACGAGAAGAGAGGTAGATGGATCACTCAGATACTGGAGTTTGATCTAACTATCAAAACCACAAAGTTAGTAAAGGGTCAAGGATTAGCTAAGCTTCTAGCTTAATCCAACTGTAAAATGCTGGGCATCAACTCTATTTTGGAAATACAAGGGAAGAATCCATAAGAACCTTCCCAAAGTTCAGATAGGAATAATCCATGAGAAACTTCTATCTATGCAGAAGGGGAGAATCCACAAGAACCTTCCCAAAATATGAATGAGGATAATCCTCAAGAACCTTCCCATCATCTTGAAGAAAAGAATCAACAAGAACCTTTATCTTTATATCAGACCATCTCTTTACACATTGATGAGAAATATCTTTTATCAAATTGGTATCAAGATATTGTAAATTTCTTAATTCATTGTGAATGTCCAACATCATTCTCCAAAGGTCAATGTAAAACTCTCAAATTGAAAGCAGTCAGACACTGTATCATAAATAAAAATTTATACTGGAAAGACCCACTCAATATCTTATTATTATATTTAATAGAATCAAAGACTAAAGGGATCATTAATCAGTTTCATACATGATTTTGTGGAGGACATTTTGCTTGGAGAGAAACAACATATAAGATATTAAGGGCAAGATTTTATTGGCCAACATTTTTCTTACAAGCAGGAGCAAAAGTCAAGAGTTGTGTTCCTTGTCAGATGTTTGCTGGTAAGCAAAAACTAGCAGCTCTTCCACTGATCCCTACAATAGTCTCAACACCTTTTCTCCAATGGGGATTAGATTTTATTGGAGAGATTCATCCTAGTTCAAGAAATGAGCATAGATGCATCCTCACTGCAATAGACTACTTTACTAAATGGGTGGAAGCAATTCCAGTAAGAAATGTTATTGATTCAGTAGTAATCAAAATCATTGAAGAAAACATCTTTTCTAGGTTTGGCTGCCCAACCCAAATTGTTACTGACAATGCCACAACATTTTCTAGTGTTAAAATGATTGAGTTTTGCCAGAAATATCGGATTCTGCTACATCATTCAACTCCATATTATCCTCAAGGTAATGGTCTTGCAGAATCATCCAATAAAAGTCTGGTAAAAGTGATCAAAAATACTTTAGAAGATCATAAAAAGAGTTGGGACTCTCATCTAATTTATGCAGTCTGGGAAAACAGTATTACTCCAAAGAGATCTACTGGAAAATTTCCTTTTTAGTTAGTCTATAGGAAAGATTCAATTTTCCCTACCAACATGGGCTTCCTTGTTTTGAATTTTTTGCAGGATTCAACTAATGGACCTGATGATTTTTCAAGGAGAATAAATCAAATTATTGAAATAAATGAAAATAGAGATGAAGTTTAATACAAATTGAAAACGTATCAAAATAACATGAAGAGCATGTTTGACAGAAAAGCCAGGGAAAGTGACTTCAAGGAGGGTAATCTAGTTCTAAGATGGGATTCCAAGAGAGAAGAAAAGGGAAAACATGGCAAGTTTGGCAACCTATGGTTTGGAACTCTAGCTATTGTTGAAGTAAAGAGAAACAACACTTTGTTCTACAAAACCTTGAGGGACATTATTCCACTTATCCTATTAATGGAAGGTTTCTTAAACATTATATTCAGTACTGAGAAGTTGAAGTAGATTTCATTACTACCATTGTAAAAGTCCGGTTTATTTTACTTTTCAAAATTTCAGTGTGAGTTTTTCACAACAAAGACTCCATAGCCCGAGGAGAAGGCACATGGATCTATAGGTTCTCTGCATTCCATGGGAGAAATAAGTCCCTAGTTGGAGTCGATGTTGTAGCATTTTTTGGTTTTGGTAAGTTAGCATCAATTAGTCAAAAAATGAAAATATATTTCAAAAAATGTTAAGTTAGGATATGGACAAAAAGAATATTGAATCAAAAAATGTTAGGCATATCTTGATGAAAAAGTCCATATTAAATAAATGTTAGAATAGATGGCCTAAAAGAGGAAGGCAAAAATAAAATGTTAGATTAGAAATAGAAATAATAATAATAATAATAATAATAAATTCTTAAAGTGTTGCAAATCTAAATGTCACTACTCTTAGTCAAGTTTATTTTTGTAAATAAAAATTTGTGTGCAGATTGTTTAAACGCCACTTTAGTTCACACAATCCAATTATACAGTTTAATCATGATTGGATTTTATTTAAATTTTTGTCAGCAGGTAGCAAATAAAATTGGTTCAACAGTTTAATCTGAGCCAATGGAAGCAAAGAAAGATAGAACTAGATTAAACATTAAAAGGAAAATGTTGAGTTTCTAGTCTAAATGTGCTCAGGTAACTAAGATTGTGAAAAAATGTTAGGAAAGATAAGGGTAGGTAGACAAATGAATTACCATTGGAGCATGAAAGGATTTTTATCCTAAAGTCAGAACATTGTATACATGTGCATATAATGAATGGTTTAAATTAGACATTATTTACAAAAAATCAATGTTATGGTGTAATATCTGCGTGTTATCCATTCATTCGGCAACACCCCACGCATGTCACATCTGTCATAACTCTCGACCCTACCATCACTTTCCACCATGATATTAAGCGTCACTCATGTTCTTCTTCATCCCGCACATTCTCCTATGATCCGATGGCTTACATCACTCCTCGACCCTCCTTATCGGTGTCAGGGGGGTCTGAAGTCGACAATTTTGGAAACCGCCCTCCGAAACTGTTTTTCCCCCATCCTAGTTATTCAGGACTTAGAATCCCGAAACATCTTACCACTCCTACTTACTCCTGAACACAATTTTCATTCGACGGTTTACCATCATCATCCACATCCGCTCCCATGTCACTTCCTTTGTCTAATCAACTTCCATCTCTTGCTCATTATCCATTAATTCGCCACCCCTCACACATTAATATTCCACTTAACCGTTTATAAGCCCAGTTGGAGAATTAATGAGGATTTAATTGTTGATTAATGGACCCGCTCCATCTTATTCATTATAAGCCCTAATTTTCATAAAAACCATTACATGGTGCATTCCCATAATTCACTGGATACTTGTTGTTTGCAACCAAAATGATAGATTCATCATTCAACCGAATTTTTAATTATGTTCAGTGCCAAGCTGACATCCAGGTCCACCTAATCCATTTTCACTTACACTCTTATTCTATCATCACTATTTTTCATCCCAATTCTTCTAATTTCTGTCACTTTCAGCTTCGAATTCAATTAACAGAATGCCTCCTAAAGGAAAAGAAGTTGCTAAAACCCAAAACCCTCTCATTCATCCACAAATTGACTTCCATTATACTCCCCTAGTCAACGGAGACTGTAAAATCAATGAATCTTTGTTTGAATTCAATTTGTTTGAAATCTACTGCTGGATGGAGGATCAATTAGTTGATCAAATAGATGAAATATGACTTTGGGCCTCCCACCTTCCTCACTACATCTTCCCTCGGATACACAGAGCACCTAAACTTGTCAGGAAATTCCATGAATCCTATAGGTTATGACCCGATTCAAAGAGCTATCATCTCACCTACAGGATAGATTTTGTGCTCCATCAATGCTCAGTCCTCTTAATAGATATTGCATGCCCCAACTATTGTGCCAACTCATCCCTTTTCTCATGAAATCCTAACAAAGGCCTATCAAAAGCTAGATTTCACTAAAAGAGCTCAAACTCTAGAACTTTTCCTAGATGTAGATAGCCCTTTGCCTAAAAGAAACCATCCCTATGATTCTTCTATATTCCCAAACAGAGCCAAGAAAATTACCACCATTCTTTCTTATCTTCTTGGTTACAATTCTGATCAATATGTCAATGAAGCCATCATTGGTTTCTTACCTATCTTTTCTACTGGTTCCAAACCCACTACTTATTATAACTTTAGTCAATTTCTAACTGAGGCCATTCAAGAACAATTTTTCCTGTTCATACTAAAGAGATATTCAAGTATGCTTCAGTACTTGTATATCCTTTTATATGTTTTCAGGGAGACAAGTTTCCATTCACCTTGCAGAAGCTAGATGAAGAAGTCAACCAACAATCAGTGATCTTTTGTACTTCTATGGGAATGAAGGAGAAGGAAAAATTTACATATAAATAATTCATAGAATTGTTTGTTCATCCAACCATTAATCTTATGAGCAGCACTCCAGTACTAAGAATAAGTGATGAAATTGTGAAAGTGTTGCAGCTGGTTGATCAAGCCACAACAGGAGATTGGTATCTTTACCAAAATTATACAGAGATCAGAGTCTATGTTTGTGAGCTTCCACCCTAAAAGCTTCCTAAGTACCTCCCTATCAGAATTTTTGCATTAGAATATATTAGGCAGAGGTTAAATGCAGATGAAATACATTTTGTAGCTCCAAAGAAGAAATCATAATTCAAGCTAAAGGCTCAATTTGGTCCATTCATTTGTAATACTAGAGCAGCAGGAGAAGAAGCAGACAAATTATTGAAGCAAATGAAGTTTGGCCTAAGCTTCACTTGGTCTTATGGCCCAATGGGAGTGATTTCTAGGCTCAAAGTTGAGAACAAATTCACTGCATACCATCATACTGCCAGGCCTGCAATAGAGTAGTACAAAAATTAGTCAAAGTTGAAGGAGAACACCCTTCAAGAAGCTGAAGAATAGGTAGCCTATACTTCCAATGTACAAACTCCAATTGCATAGGAAAAGATAGCTAAACGAGGGAGGGAAGAATAGTCATCCCCTACAACTAAAGAATCAAGTCAAGGTTTTAGAATTGTACATAGAAAGAAGAGACCTAGGCTCTCTTCCAAGGTTATTGCAACTATTGAGTTACAAAAAACAGCATTTGATAGACTTGGAGAAACCTCTCTTTTTACACAACCTAGTGGTAGACTATTCAGTCTCCTACTCATTCCACCACATCCATGAATAGCAGGTGATTCAGATAAGTGAAAGCAGTCAGAAGGATAAATAAGATGACATTCTTCATGTCTTCAGTGAAATTAAGAATAAAATTGAGGAGTTAAAGTTGAATACTTATACTTAGTTCTGGAAACATTCTTCTAGTTCTCCAGCTAGACTTCTTTCAGTCTTTGAATCTAATAAAGGTATAACACATATGGCTTTCTTACAAGTTCATATTCCACAGCCCAGGACTGCTGCACATTACTAGAAGCAAACCTCCTTTGAATTTGATGTTAAAGATGTACATCTAATTGACCAAATTGAGATGCACAAAGAGACTCCAAATGATTGCTTCTACTTTAACTAACATTGTCATGAGTCTGTCCAAAATGTAGGTTACCTTGGCTAATACTGATCCAGGTGGATATTGGTGGCCACCTGCCAAGTCCACATGGACCCCCACCATTGTCTTTCTCAGCATTTTCAGTTTCCTTAATTGTAGCACAACTTACTATTTTTAGCAGTTTTTCGGGTCCTGAACTTCCGGAGCCGTTTTTGAGGCCCTAAACGATGTTTTTTGGGGAATCCGGAGGCAACATGGGTCCATGCGATGTTGCCCTTCCAAAAGTGGTAGTTCTCGGATAGATCTTTCTAACAAGCTATCATATGCGTCAAACGGAGATCGTATGCCAAAGTTACGACCCCGGGAAATTGATGTACAAATTTACCCAAAACGGGGCCCACAATTTGGCGTTTCATCTTCTAGGGGTAGGCTTTGGAATGTGAAGGGTTTTCCATTGTTTCTCAACAATAAGTAGGCCTTTGAGCCTCATTGTAAGTCAGTTTAGAGGCATGTAGCCGCACATCTCTTCTCATAGATAAGCTACCATCGCCCTAGCTGGTTTATTTCCATTTTTGATTGTAAGCATATTTCAGTATTTTCCATTAATGAAATGAAGTATTATTTCCGCTGCATATTTGTGCATATGGTTATCTCTGTAATTTGTTGCGTTCCTGTTTAAATCCGGATCAAATACACAATCACAACTTAAGCTTGAGAAATTTTCATCATTGGCCAAAGACACCAAGATCAAAGCTTTGGAAGATCGGGTTCTGAATATGGGATATGGTCCCTTTGATATAAAGGCTGCAGAAGAACTTGTCCAGAGAAAAAATAATGAGATTTTAGCATTAAGGAAGCACCTAAAATTTCCATCTTCAGAGGACCCAATGACTAAAGAGATTGAAGAAATTGAAACTCAGAAATCTAACATGATGAAGCTCATCATGGAACAAAATCTACAAATAAAACAGATGGAGGAGAAAATGGAGAAACTTGTCAAAGAGAAAGAGGAAACTGTAAAAAGGGTCAATGTTCCAATGGATGTAGTTCCTCTTACATCAGTCTCTATAACTACAACTTCTGCCTCAGGCACAACAATAACTACAGGAACAACAATAGGAGTTGAATAGCTTGCTAAAGCTGTTCAAAATCTGTCTATTCAGACAGAGGAAATGAAGAAATTGCAGGATCAAATGAAGACACTACAACACTAGAAAACAGTTGTAGATAGTTCACATGCAGTTTAATTGCAGAGGAAAAAAAGTCAAATTGACTTATTGCTAAAAGAAATAAAAGCATCCTACCTTGGAAATAAATTGAATTTGGTAAAGGAAATGTTATGGGAAGAGATAACTGAATTAATCAAAGATATATGGCCTTATATTAGGATAATATTTGATCAAAAGGACTTGTTGGAGAAATCTCAGGAAGCTATTGAAACCATCTCCAAGGAACTTGAGGACATGCCAAAAGTTGCCACTGAAATAATCAAGCTTTTGAATTCTAAAGATAGTTATGAGCTTGAAGAATTAAGAACTAATGACAAGATAACAACCATACTAGAAGTGAAGAAGATTATTACAAAGAAAAATCTCATTCTTCAGTTGGAGGAGAAATGCAGCATTGTTAATGTCATAGTTCAATGTTTTTTCAACAGGTTGGAACCCTTGACCAACAAGGGTTTTCCCTCTATATTGGTGATAAATGATAAATTAATGCCCATTGAAGACTATGTTCGAAAACTTGCAGAGGTCAACACGAATGCAGCTATAGTTTCAAACACAAGAGGTGCAGCAACACCAAGGGTTGTTCCAAATG
Source organism: Pinus taeda (assembly GCA_000404065.3). Taxonomy (NCBI): domain Eukaryota; kingdom Viridiplantae; phylum Streptophyta; class Pinopsida; order Pinales; family Pinaceae; genus Pinus; species Pinus taeda. The sequence goes on from APFE031130768.1 coordinate 63,160, forward strand.
CTCTTAGAGATACCTTTTTCATCCTAAATGAAATCAAACATATATTTTTAGTGAAACCCACTTTTGCTAAATATACATAAATGGATGAAGTTTATCGAAGGGTGACTAAGTTATCTATCCCAGATAAGAAATGTTGGGAATAGTTAACTGGTTTAGTTGACTAAAAGGAGGATCAAACAACATTCAACATTTCCAGGGACAATCATCAACAATGCAGCAACATTCAGTGTTTCCAGGAATAGTCATCAACAATTCAACACCAAAATAGTGACAGATTGACTATCATTTCATATTCCTAATTTTGTATTAATCTATTTTTGTAAATATGTTTAAGATATTTTCTTGGCTCTAGGATTGTAAAAATAACTCTCTTTAACGAGTTATTAAGGGTTGCACCCTTGGAGAAACATTTGTAAGCACTGAATGTACACATCTTTTTCTAAATCATTAATACCAAAGAAAAGGATTTTGAATTTTGATTCATATAGTTTTGTATTCCTTGTAAGTTTTCGAGTTTTTATTCACTATGTTTTTTTCATATTCTTAAATTTTACAAATATAACCAGATAGGGGTAGTTGAGTTTCAATTCACTCATATAAGATTTCTGAAGTGATCATCTTTAAAGAGAATGAATTATAAAAACTATTTGTTTAAGTAATTCCCTCTAAATCATGAAACCATCAATATATTTGTAATCTTAGGCATATTTTGTCAAACTTTCTGAACAATGTTTGAAGGTTTTCTTACTTATGGTTATTTAATTTTCTTTTTGAAACTATAGTAGTCATATTATCTTTTTGTTTCTACTTATCAACAGATATGCTAAATCACTGTGTGGATTGTAGTAGCATCCCTTTGTTTAATATTAATATTATTCGAGAAGGTTAGTCGTCACTGTTTTTAATCTGTTTCATACATTGGTCCTCCAAAAATTAAAGCAAAACCTCCCAAAACAAATATCTTAGATGCCCTGGCATGATAGCTCACCATTATCATCTCAGAGATACAACAAGGTCCTACCATGTCTTATGGTGGGTGGGTGCATTAAAAGCAAGAAATTTCATATTGTTTAGGGTTTCATCCACTGTGTTTTGCACAATGTGGCTACTGCCCTATGTTATTTCATTAGGGTCCGGTGTGTGGGCAATCTGCTTCGTCGACAAGGTTGCTTGCAGGGGTTCATTTGTCATTTAGGGCTTATCCTACAATTTCTTTACCGCACCTAGCATTGTTGTTTGCAGTAGTTCATTTGTGGTTTAGGGTTATGGTCAGCCCCAGTATTGCAGCAATAATGCTGCAACTCCTAGGACTCCCTTCTTTAATTTTATCAACCCGGTAGTTCGTAACAAACTTGGAAGCGACGGTGTTGTATGCACAAGTACTAGCTCTTGTCGTAGTTGTCACTTGGTCAGCTGGCACAAGTCCACTAGGGGCTTAAGCCAACTTCTATGATCTCTAAGAAGAAGATTTTTAACTGATGGATGAAAGCTAACTCAAAGGAAGCTAATCTACTTACAGAAAGAAACTGAAAAGCTCAAAGGAAATGCAAACCCTAGCAAACCCTAATTTTACCAGCTAGCCTTACTGATGCGAAAAAGAGGATACAAGCTATCGAAAGAGATGCCATTACTTCTAGGAAGGTAAAGTACGTATGTCTAAGCTACTTCTATCTGAAGAAAACATCTTTTTGTATTTTTGAATAAGTTGTCATAATTGTCATGCATGTGCTTTCACTGTTTTTTACTGTGCAGAGGTGGATCGGTGAGAGAAAATTCTTGCAGGAGGTTGGGAAGGTTCAGAGGGGGCCTAAGGGGTCCCTAGCACCCTTCCAGAGAGTTTCACAGAGTTTGGCTATCAAGAAACTGTTGTCGTGAGCTTCTACAGGAAGTCTGCAGGGGTTCTACAGGATGTCTGTAATTTTCTACAGGATGTTCAGAAATAGGATTTTGGAGGATGGATGGAGGGAGAAAGATGAAGGAGTGGGTATGGATGTGAGATAATGGTGTGAGGAGGTCTAGGCCTTGGGGGATGGAGCTGAAGAGTGGCGAGGATGGTTGGATTTGTTCAAGGCGGAGTGGAGCAATGTTGCACAAAAATATGGGAATTAGGGCAAAGTGAGAAAATGGAAAACGTGAGGCAAGAATCTGGGTTGGAGGATGGAGCAGATGGGATTGATGGAGTACAGGTGGATGGAGAGGTATTACAGGCGCTCTGCAAGTTATTTTTCAAATTTGACAAATGAAGACTTGGAAAATCAAGAACCTAATTACTTTGTCCTAATCTGACCTAGATAATAGCAAAGGGAATGAACAAAAGTCTATTTGCAGTGAAATCATATGAAGTAACTATGAAACTAAGCAATCATGAACCTAAGCATGCAATCACAACTGATATCAACTTCGGAAAATGAAAATCTAACACTAATAATTGCATGGTGGAGCAAAGACAGTGTTTTTGGTGGCAGCAAGGTCACCTTTGTCCCAACTCACGATCCCACTGAGGGAGAGGTGAGATCAGAGGTACTTGATGGCCTTTTTCTGAAGATACTCTCTGTTATTAACCTATCAAATCAATTTGAACATAAAAATCCTTTTTAGTCATCAAATGCAATCTAAAGAACAAAACAAGATTTAAATCTAAATAGAAGATTTTATTCTAAGAATGCAACAAAAACACATAGAGGTAAACAAAGGAGGTACTAGGCACTTGAGGTGGGCCCAACCCCAAGAGCTACAACCTCCTAAGAGAGATTAGAGCTGGTGCAAAGCTGGATTCATCTTTATTGATCAAAAGAATAGTTACATTCCAAAAACTGTCCACAAGGAAAACTTGAAAATGTGCTGAAATGCAGAGCTAAACTACTGCCTAAAAAATGATTAAAAACGGAACTACAAACTAGCTAACTTCTGCCTACAAAGTGACTAACTAAAATGAGACCCTAAGCCCTCTTATTTATACAAATTGAGGACACCAACAGTCCTCCTAAACTTTAGGGACTCGGCTGCCCAAAACTTGCAATTAACAGCAGTCCTACTTGACTTGCTTGGCTGCCCTTGTGATAATCGATTTGGTGGCCCTTGAACTCTGAGCTGATGGTGGAGAATTCGAGGTAAGGGCCCATAAATGAAGGGGACGCCTTCCTAAAAATCCTCTCCACGAATTTGGTTGCGAAGTCCTCATTTAAACCTTTGATTTTGTCTCCAAATTGACCAAAAATACTGCATAAAGCACACAATAGACTTGTTGGCATAATGACTAACCCAATTCAGTCTATTAGCATAAATATAATAAAAAACATGCAATAAACTAATGAGAGTGGTGGATTAAGTCGAATTAGGAGGTTGAATGAGCCCATATAATTATCCATTTTTGGGGCTCATCATCATCCCCTACTGAAAGTGTTGCTCATCCTCTGATCAACTAATCTATCTCTTCATCTTTGATGGTCCTGGTGCCCTCCCTGTCATGCCAAGCTTCTGAAGTGATGTCCTCTCCTCGGTCATGAAACCATGCTTTTCTCCCTACTTCCCACTGCCTGTGCTCCTTTTCTTGTAGCAGTTTTGTTAAACCCTCAACCTTAGCCTGCAGCTTGCCCTCTCTCTGTTGTTCATCAGATGTTTCCTTGTCTTTCCTTCTTCCTGTGATTGTTTGGCCACCTTTTCCTCCAATTTCTTGGTCTCTCTTAGCTTAGCCCGAGTTTCCTGTAGAACAGTCTCAGCATCCTGTAGAGAGGTTGTTGAGTCCAACATTTTCATTCTTTCTCTCCAGGTGGATGTCTTTGGGCTTCCCCATTCATATGTGATGGATGCCTTTGAGGGAGACTTTTCCTTTTGTGTAGTTGGGGTGTCTACAATTGTAATTGGTTGTTTTGACTTTGGTTGGGGTCTGCCAGTTTTTATCCACATGCTCCTCCTTGCCTTAAAATACATGGAAGGCTCCCTCTTTCACTGCCCTTTTTGCTTTGGCGATGTGCTAAGGGTAGCCAGCACAGCTGCTGCCTCCCTGGCTAAAATCTCAGGCGATTTCTCCTTTTCGTTCCTCTGTTTCCATACTTCCTGTAGAAAGTCTTGTGTCGACTATTTTCTGTCTTCCTGTAGAAACTGCTTTTTAGCTTCCTGTCAAAACTGTCTTTTGGCTTCCTGTAGAACCTGTCTTCATTGTTTCGGTTTGCTTGGCTAGGGGTGTCTTGCCTTTTAATTGTGGTGCGGTTGCCTTGGTTGTGTCCTGGTTGGACTTTTTCAGTCCTCTCTGCTCTACTCTGCAGTCATTTCTCCTTGGGTGTTTGTGCCATTGGTCCTCCCATGGTTTTAAGCTTAGCAATTTGGCCTATTTCTCCTTTTTCTCTCTGTTCTTGTTGTGCCTGAGTGTATTGCATTTCTTCATCATTGGTTTTCTCACATTCTTTAGGCTTGATTCTTCCCTAGTATTGCATTGCTTCTTTTGTAGAAACATGCAACAAATAAAACTGTTTGTTTTCTTCTTCTCTTGAAGCCAGAAATTTTGCAAAAACCCATGTTTTCTTCTAAAAGGGCAGCTCATTGCCTCTCTTGTAAACTTGTTACTACTTCTGGAATGTTCGTGTTTTTTTCACAACTACAACTTTCAATTTTTTCTTTCTTCAAACCTTTCCAACCTGAATTTCCTTCTTAGTTTTTGAAAAGAAATCAATTTTTTTTTTTTTTTTTGCAGATCAGAGAACAAATAACATAATTTTTTCTTTTGGAAAGTGGACAGTCTTGCAAATTCATTCTTTCACACAGGCTTCGTTCCTATGGTTGCATCTCTCTTTTCAGAAGAATGTGAGAAAGGAAAAAACATATTTTGGATGCAGAGCAAGAAAACGGAGAGACTGTGAATAACCCAAAGAAGGAAAAAACATGACAGTCTTTTAAGCTTCACTTTCCTTTCTTTCAACCCAATATTGTGTTTTTAATCCTCCACCTTATATAAATACATCATATGCAGAGTAGTTTCCTGAGCCTACCTCTTTTCAAGCTCCAAATTCAACGTGGAAAACTCGGGCTTCTCTACTTTGGAAGGATATACCGTACTTCCTGTAGAAGAGCCCCCCGTTTCCTGTAGAATGCCCTTGTGCCTCTGAATGAGCCTGATACACAAAAAAATCTCGAAGACAGGTAGAAACCGGTGGAGGACGACTAGTTCATCATTTTGTGGAAGCAGAGGATGCATACTTCAGTCAAGTGCAAATGAACAACAGGTGGTGTGAGTTTCAGCTGAGCATTTTAAATTGCGGCGTGATTCTTGGTGAGGGAGTGAAGTGGCCAGGTGTACGTGGTCACATGCAGACTGCAGTGCTATTTATTAACTGTATGTTTTCTTCTTGATCAGTTGCACTGGAGTTCAAACGGCCAACACTCCCTGTTTTTTTATTTCACGTGAGTTACCTGTACACGCATGCTGCATGATTTCTTGCTGAGTGCTAGAGAACTGGATGAGAGTGGCCAGTTGGTTGGCCACCGATTTTTTTTAACCATAACCATATCATTGTTCATGCAATTCTCAAATTATATTCATGCAATCAGAGGAACGAGTTTAGTCACGTACCTGGAAGTCGAATGTGGCTGCTGTGAGGTGCTTTTTGCTGCTGCATTTGTTTATGTGGTTGCATGATGGCTTTGTTGCTGATTCATGGTTGTTTTTCTTGTGCAAGTGTCTTATGGCCGGATCTACATTGCAAGAATTTGTTTCCACGTTCATATTTGCACCCTCAAGTTGCTGATGTTGAATTTTCACAAGACAGAAACTTGTTTTCTCCATTGCTTCCGAACAATAGACTGGATCGATCTGAAACTTTCTGATCATGTTCCTATCATTATTATGCACCTCCCATAGCAAAATGGTTGTCAATGGATGCACAGATTTCGAGACAAATGGAAAATGGCTGAAGCTTACAGAGGTCAATTTCTCGGAAATTGTGCATCGGAATCGGCTAAAACTGCTTGGGTAGGTTACTATCACCCATATGCATCTCCTCATGAAACAGGTTTTGAAACGGATGCATGGATATGGAGAAAACGCAAAAATGGCTGAAGGTCATGGAGGCTGATTTCTTGGAAACCGTGCACCAGAATTGGCTGAAATTTCTCGGGCATGTTGCCATATCCCTATACAACTCCCTATAAAACTATTTTGTAAATGGATGCATGGTTTTCAAGTTATGGAAAAAACAAATTTGAACACTAGGTATTTTTGCTTCAAGGCATTTTGCAGTTTTTTTTTGCATGGTAAGAAAAATGAGCTTGGGCTATAATGCAAGCATGGAAATGATGGAGGAGGAGTTTGAATATTACAAGAGGACTTAGGAACCCTTGATGAAGCTTCCATATTCGCCAAATCCCTTTTTAAAATCCCTTTCCATCTTTCTGTAATTTCTATAGGAACTTCCTGTAGAAAACACAGTTTTCATAAAAGAAGTACGATGAGGTGGAAAAAATGGTGGAGAAATGTGAGGGATGGAAACAAGGGTGGCTGCAGGCCTAACAAATAGATTCCAACCTTCATATTCCCTTCCAAAATCGAATTTGGCTCGTCCAATGGTTCTACAGGATGTTTCCTGTGAAAATTCAGAACTTGCTGTAGAAACGCCTCGAACTTCTGATAGAAAGCCCAGAACTTCCTCTAGAAAGCCTAATCTTGACCTGAATGTGACCAAATCCTAGGAGAGGTGAGTGGCCATGGAGGGAGTGTCTAAAGGGATGTCCTGGAGCCTGGTACGGACTCCTGTCCTCGTTTTGTGCGCCCCTCTTTTCCTGCAAAGTATTCACTGCAACCTGCAATTTTTCACAGAGATTAGTCTTATTTTCTTTTTCTTCTTTTTTTTGTTTTTTTGTTTTCTTTTTTCGTTTTTTTTTTTTAAACAACTAGGGCGCCTCATGGAGGTTTTCACACTAATTTCATACCCTGTGCACCTCCAAGGGAGGTTTTCACCCAGGGATCTTATTCCCTCTTTCTTTTCTTTTCTTTTTCTTCTTTTTTTCAACCCATTGACCGCCTCATGGAGGTTTTCAATCAATGAGCCAATCTAAGACGCCTCCAAGGAGGCTTTCACCTTAGATTTTTCCTCTTATTTCAATTTTTTCATTTCTTTTTTTTCTACCCTACCCTACTTGAAAAACAAAATCGTTTTCAAGTATAAGAATACTTCCAATGGAGCCATGTGCACATCGAAATTAGAGACAAAATGATGTGGAGACTCGAAATGCATGCTTTGATAGGTATCCGGATTTCAAAGAACAAATGATTTGACTTTGAAGGGATTAGGCATAGCTAAAGAAGAGAGTATTGTTGCAACTTAGTGACCGTCTGAAACCATATCTCAATATAACTCTGATATCCTTGGTCCTTTTGCTGATCTGAATCATTCTCCATATCTTCTTCTATCATGACCTTCACATCTTCCTCTTTTTGCTAAGTTTTCTCTTGAGTACATGGAGGATTTGATGCTAACCATGAGGGAACTCTCTCGATCTCTGATTCTGATGTCTTCTCTTCATCAAGTGCAGCCCATGGTTCTTTGATCTCCTCTTGCTGGATGTGGTTCTTCAATGCTGTCAATATAATCTCTTTCTGGCAATACTCTTCTTGAGCTATGGTCAAGATCATTGAGCTCAAGAAGAGTCATTTGGACATGTTGTGCCTCAGCTTTGCAATTAGGTTGAGCTATTCCAATGTGCGGGTTTGGAAATGGTGGTATGGGTAGTTGAGTGGAGGTGTATTTGTGAGATGGATGTGGATGGGGTTGTGGTTGGGCAGGTGGTGGAGGCAAATGAGCGGGAGAAGAGTTGTACTGGGGTCTCCACCCCTGATGAGGTGTATTCCACAGGCTGTGGCTGAGCATAAGAGTGAAATGAATGAGCAATTGGAGGAGCATGGTATTGAGGAGGATACAACCAAGGAGGGGGTGTGGACCAGGAAGGATGAGCAGGGGGACCCCAAGAAGGCATGGAAGTGACTTGATAGGGGTTATAATAGGTCTCGGATGTCCCTTACAGATCCTGCTGGTAAGATCTGGGTCCATGTGGCCTCCTTTGGTTCATATAATAGAGTGGTTCAGTGGCTCCTTTGGCCCTTTGATATGTAGCTTTAAGTCCAGGCAAGGAAGGGCACTGATTCGTAGGATGGTATTCTTCATAGACAAAACACACTTCTAGGGAGTGCATTGGACATTCGTTCCTAGGATGCTTTCTAGTGCACCTGGGACAAAAGATGGCCAAAGCTCTCTTGGCTTCTTCTTGCTTACTTTGGATCTGTAAGGTATCCAGTTGCATGGAAAGAAACTGCCTCATCTCGTTCTTGAAATCTTCCATCAGATTCTCACATTCACCTCTAAGGATTGAGTTGGAAGAAAAAGTACTACTCCCAACATTTCTGCTTGTAGCCATTTGCTCCAGTGGAATTTTTTATTCTTCTTCTCCCCTAGAGGTTCTTTAAATATGCCTTGATGTCCACCCAAGGGTTCTTCTTAATCACAGCCATCGAAGAAGAGAGAAGGTTGGTTGTGTGAAGCAGTGGGGGGTGTTGTGCAAGTATTTTTCTGACTTATCTCTACTCCTACCAGGCATGAAAGAAAATCTTTTTGGTTGATTTTTGTATTTTTCTTCTTGTACTTGCAAAACTAAAATAGATTGAACTACAACTAACTATCTTGTTGAAATGAAAATGTGGAATTGAAATGAAAGCAGGAAAGGACTAATCTATTTTTCTCAAATGAAATTGCAGGAATGAAATGCTAGGCTACGCTTGCAGAATTGAAATGCTAATCTACGCTTGCAGAATTGAAATTGTGGAATTGAAATGCTAATCTATGAAAGCGGGAAGTGTCTAGTATACTTTTGTGGAAATGAAATTGCAGAATGGAAATGAAATAAGCTACTTAGCAGAAGGTTGCAGTAGAAAATAGAAGAAAAGAAGCAATCACCAATGCTCTAACGCTTCCCCGACAATGGCACCAAAAAGAGCGGTGAGCCCTAATATTTCAGCAATAATGCTGCAACTCCTGGGACTCCCTTCTTTAATTTTATCAACCCGGTAGTTCGTAACAAACTTGGAAGCGACGGTGCTGTATGCACAAGTACTAGCTCTTGCCACAGTTGTCACTTGGTCAGCTCGCAGAAGTCCACTAGGGGCATAAGCCAACTTCTATGAGCTCTGAGAAGAAGCTTTTTAACTGATGGATGAAAGCTAACTCAAAGGAAGCTAATCTACTTGCAGAAAGAAACTGAAAAGCTCAAAGGAAATGCAAACCCTAACAAACCTTAATTTTACCAGCTAGCCCTACTGATGTGAAAAAGAGGATACAAGCTATCAAAAGAGATGCCATTACTTCTAGGAAGGTAAAGTACGTATGTCTAAGCTATTTCTATCTGAAGAAAACATATTTTTGTATTTTTGAATAAGTTGTTAGAATTGTCATGCATGTGCTTTCACTGTTTTTGACTGTGTAGAGGTGGATCGGCGAGAGAAAATACTTGCAGGAGGTTGGGAAGGTTCAGAGAGGGCCTAAGGGGTCCCTACCACCCTTCTAGAGAGTTTCATAGAGTTTGGCTATAAAGAAACCGCTGTCGTGAGCTTCTACAGGAAGTCTGCAGGGGTTCTACAAGATGTTCTAGAATTTCTACAGGATGTCTATAATTTTCTACAGGTTGTTCAGAAATGGGATTTTAGAGGATGGATGGAGGGAGAAAGATGAAGGAGTGGGTATGGAGGTGAGATAATGGTGTGAGGAGGTCCAAGCCTTGGGGGATGGCGCTGAAGAGTAGCAAGGATGGTTGGATTTGTTCAAGGCGGAGTGGAGCAATGTTGCACAAAAATATGGGAATTAGGGCAAAGTGAGCAAATGGCAAACGTGAGACAAGAATCTCAGTTGGAGGATGGAGCATATGGGATTGATGGAGTACAAGTGGATGGAGAGGTATTACAGGCGCTCTGAAAATTATTTTTCGAATTTGACAAATGAAGACTTGGAAAATCAAGAACCTAATTACTTTGACCTAATCTGACCTAGATAACAGCAAATGGAATGAACAGAAGTCTATTTGCAACGAAATCATATGAAGTAACTATGAAATTGAGCAATCATGAACCTAAGCATGCAACCACAACTGATATAAACTTCGGAAAATGAAAATCTAACACTAATAATTGCATGGTGGAGCAAAGACAGTGTTTTTGGTAGCAGCAAGGTCACCTTTGTCCCAACTCACGATCCCACTGAGGGAGAGGTGAGATCAGAGGTGCTTAATGGCATTTTTCTGAAGATATTATCTGTTATTAACCTATCAAATCAATCTGAACATAAAAATCCTTTTTAATCATCAAACGCAATCTAAATAACAAAACAAGATTTAAATCTAAATAGTAGATTTTATTGTAAGAATGCAAAAAAAACACATGGAGGTAAACAAAGGAGGTACTGGGAACTTGAGATGGGCCCAACCCCAAGAGCTATAGCCTCCTAAGAGAGATTAGAGCTGGTGCAAAGCTGGATTCATCTTTATTGATCAAAAGAATAGTTACATTCCAAAAACTGTCCACAAGGAAAACTTGAAAATGTGCTGAAATGCAGAGCTAAACTACTGCCTAAAAAATGACTAAAATCCAAACTACAAACTAGGTAACTTCTGCCTACAAAGTGACTAACTGAAATGAGGCCCTAAGCCCTCTTATTTATACAAATTGAGGACCCCAACAGTTCTCCTAAACTTTAGGGACTCGGCTGCCCAAAACTTGCAGTTAATAGCAATCCTACTTGACTTGCTTCGCTGCCCTTGGGATAATCGATTTGGTGGTCCTTGAACTCCGAGCTGATGGTGAAGAATTCAAGGTAAGGGCCCATAAATGAAGGGGACACCTTCCTAAAAATCCTCTCCATGAATTTGGTTGCCAAGTGCTCATTTAAACCTTTGATTTTGTCTCCAAATTGACCAAAAAGACTGCATAAAGCACACATTAGACTTGTTGGCATAATGACTAACCCAATTCGCTCTATTAGCATAAATATAATAAAAAACATGCAATAAAATAATGAGAATGGTGGATTAAGTCGAATTAGGAGGCTGAATGAGCCCATATAATTATCCATTTTTGGAGCTCATCAGGTTACAAGTGTGGTTTCTTGACCTGTTTTGAGGCGGGTTTAACACAACCGTTGTTGTTTTTCATTCTACACTGTCGGGGGTTTACAAATACCTTTATTGTTGTTTCATCCTCATGGCATGTTGTTTGGGAAGGAGCTAGTGGGAGATTCTATGCAGTTTAATGGTCAACATGCAGGTTTCAAGGTCCATGAAGGTAAATCTGCAAATTCATGGGTTTTATTTCAATTTTTTTTTTAGGTTTTTTCCCAAATGCTAATTGTTTCCTATGTTTGCAGGTTTGTGTTGTAGGTGGTTGTCGCAAAAGAGGTATGGAAAGGTATGGGGGGTGTTGGGGGATGTTTGGACATGGTGGTGGCTTATGCGGCTCTCCTGGTAGGATTCTAAATCCTACCAGCCACTATGTTATTCAACACTTAAATTTGTTGTCTGGAATTTGGTAATTTAGCTCTAGTTGTATTGTTTTGTTTTTCAACACTTGAATTTATGCCCTCTGTTACGATTTATCTGCTTGCTTGTCACTTATATAGTCTTTCTTATAGGGTTCAAAAAACTATGTTGTTGCTTCTGAGAATTTTAGGGTTTAGGGTTTGTTCCTTTGTTCCTGCTTCTGAATATTCATTTGTTCCTTAAATTTTCTATCTGGAATTTGGGAATTTGAAAACTTTCCCCTACATTAACCAAGAAACACTTAAATTTGTTGTTTGGAATTTGAGAATTTAGCTCTAGTTGCATTGTTGTGTTTGTCAGCGCTTGAATTTCTACCCTTTGTTATGATTTCTACCCTCTGTTACAATTTCTTTTCTTTCTTGTAGCTTATATAGCCTTTCTTGTAGGGTTCAAAATGCTCTGTTGTTACTTCTGAGAAGTTTAGGGTTTAGGGTTTGTTCCTACTTCTGACTATTCATTTTTTCATTAAATGTTTTGTCTGGAATTTGGGAATTTGAAAGTTTTCCCCTACATTAATCAAGTAAAATTGCATTCAGTGGTATGTGAAGGTTCCCCACTTGGTGAAAATGGTAGCTTTTTAATTAATTCAATTAGTCCTCTCTTGACTTTTTCCTTACAAAAACTAGGTTGGAAATCCAGGTAGAATGCTGAATTTTGAACATGTTCCTTGTATCTTATAGCTTCTTAAGTTCATTTTGAATTAGTGGTTCCAAGATCTGATTCTTCTGAGAAGTTTAGGGTTTACGTTTTGTTCTGTTGTCCCTATTTCTGAGTATTCATTTGTTCGTTAAATTTGTTGTCTGGAATTTGGGAATTTAGTTGTGGTTGCAATGTTGTGTTTTTCAACACTTGAATTTTTGCCCTCTGTTACGATGTCTGCTTGCTTGTAGTGTTGCTTATATATTATTACTTGTAGGGTTCAAAATTCTCTATTGCTTCTTCTGAGAAGTTTAGGGTTTAAGGTTTGTTCCTTTGTTTCTACTTCTGAGTATTCATTTGTTACATTTTATTGATGGCAAATGTTGTGTGTTAAAAATTGAAGGTTGATGCTATATTTGATCATTTGAGGACAATGTTATGAGTTTCAACTACTAAATGGTCGATGCTTGAATTCTTATCATTTATCTACTACAAAAATCTAAATTTTCATATATTTTGCAACTAGCTTGACATTTTTCCTTTTTTTCAAACTAATATGTATTGAAATATGTTAAAATCTATATTGTACTAGTTTTTGTAGCTAGGGAAAGGGGTTCCTCTTGGGAAGTAGGTGAAGTTGTGATTGTGATTATGTATCTTGGCTTCATGTATGGGGCTAAAGTGGAATGCTTTAGAAAAGTAAGTGACCCTCTACTAGAGCCTCAATAATGACTAGCATGGGACACTAGCTTTCTTCTAGATACAGATCATGTTTGTAGCAAGGTAGTCATAGTAGCAAGTGGATCAGTGAGCTTTTTGAGGATATTGGATGGATTAGTTTACAAGTTGTAGATTCATGCTTATAGAGTTATTTGTGAAACTTACAGGAAAGTGAGAGCTAGGTGGATTTAACAAGTAGCTTATAGTGTGGCCAATGGGTGAAGTAATTGATGGAGTGCATACCAAGATAATGGGGGTTATTGTATATGTTGGTCAAATGTCACAAGCCAAAGATGTAGGATGTTTTTTAATGTAATAATTTATTTTCCTATATTAAAAAATTATATTAGTGCATTGAGAGAAGTGAATTGGTCTTGCAATGCAGGGTGGATGAACCTTTGTGTCTGTATGACATATGTGTCTAAGCTAATTAAAACAAATAACATCCAAGATGTAATATCTCAAAAGAAAGAAAGAAATGACCTTCCTTGTTCAGAAAGGTAGTGCCAAGGATCTATAGAGTCAACCCCTGGTCCATTATTATCTATTTGGTTTTCTTAAAATATTGTTTGTCTCCTAGGCATTAATACAGGTTGTTTCAATCAATAAGTGAACTACCAGTCATGTATTTTATGTTATTGAGAGTTAACTAATAGTCATGTCTTTTATGTTATTGAGAAACAAAATCATTTATCAGGTTTAAGTATGTATTGAGTTATTTTATATCATGTTGTGAGTTGAATCGTTATGGTGTGCAGTCATTCTTAAGCTTAAGATAATAGAATCATCCTCTAAAAACATTATTTTGAAAAGGCACCAGCTCGTATTATCAAGTAAGTTATGTTGTTTTTTAATCCTCCAATTGAGTTCTCGCATATCCAAAGCCTTCCTTGGCCATTGGGGCACTATAATTTGTTGACAATCAGATTTAATCACATGCATGACTTTGTACAAGTTACACGTTTTAGTTTCAGGTCCTATAGTTTTCTATGTATTAGTTTCAGGTCCTAAGGTCGAACAAGTTACACGTGTCACTTCGTACAAGTTTGCTCTATGAAACCTGTCTATAATCAGGTCATCATGGATGATTTGGCATAACTTTTTTTTGGAGAATCCAAAATTGATAAAAACTTGTGGGGTTGGAAATATGACTCATAGGGCTACCAAAGGACGCAATCTCAGACCTTGGAGGTTTGAAAAATGTTGCATAAGACTGGTTTGGAAAATTAGTTTGAAGGAATTCAAAGGGCATATTTAAGAATTATTATCATTAACTGATCCCCTGAAGAAAGAAAATGGAAACACCTAGTAAGCAATCTGAAAGCTCTAGCATGACTCATGAAGAAGAGGAAGAAATGCAACATGATATATCAAAAGTACGAGACCAAGTGCAACAAAGTTCACTCTCACAAAAAGTCATAGAAGCTAAGATGGATAGTTTAAAGAAAAACATGGAAGCTAATATGGATGGAATGGAAGCTAAGACGTATGGTTTAAAGAAAGGCATGGAGCTAAGATGGATGGCATAGAAGAAAAACTTAAAGGCAGCGTGGAAGAGATAAAGACATATTTGACAAATTTTCTACAAGAAATGCTCACTAATGGTGAAAGGGTAGTAAAGGAAAATCCTGAGGAGAAAAAAAAATGTTAATCATGATTTCATAGACTCTAACAGTGGATTGAAGACCCACCATGTTCCAAAGATTGAAATGAGGAATTTTGATGGCAAGGATCCCGTAACATGGATACTACAGATGGAGCAATATTTCGATCTCCATAATGTAAAAAACATACAAAAGGTACGCATTGAAACTTTATATTTGGAACCAAATAAGTTTGTATGTTATCGAGGGCTTTTATCTCGTAAACAAATTGTCACTTGGGCCAATTTTTACCAAAGAAATGATAGCACATTATAAGAATACAAAAAGAAACACTTTTTTTATCTAGTTGATAAATCTCAAACAAAAGGGTTCAATGATGGAGCACATTGAAGACTTCCAAAAATTGAATATAAGGGTGAAAGATATTCCAATGGAGCATAGGATTGATGTGTTCATAGAGACTTTAAAGGATAACATCCAACATGAGGTTCGCCTTTGGGAACTTGATTCATTGGAGAAGGCATTCAGGTTGGTAAGAAAAATTGAATGAAAAATTATGGCAACAAGGAAGCCTACCACTCACAACTATAAAGATGGAAGTGTTGTTGCCCCTAACCTTCCACAACCTATAAGGTTGACACCACAACAATTGGAAGAAAAAAGAGAAAAAGGGCTTTGTTATGGTTGTGATAGAAAATACACTAAAGTTCATAAGTGTGTTGAGAAGAAATTATTTTACATAGATTGTGAAGAGGAGGAATAAAAGTAACAAGAAATGTCAAAACAAGAGGATATACACCAGGAACAAACTCTAGACAAAGAATAAATGAATCCAACCATATCTTGTAATGCATTGGCTGGAATTACCACCCCTCAAAATATTAAGATAGAAGGACATATCAAGAAGAAAAAGGTAATAGTTTTGATTGATTTGGGCAGTACCCATCATTTTGTTCATTGTAAGATAGCCAAGGAATTGAATTGCTTCCTATATCCAGCACCAGAGTGTCTAGTGATGGTTGCAAGTGGAGGAACCATAAATTTCTCTGGACAGTGCCATCATATCAAGCTATCCATGGGATAATATGTATTGAATAGCCCAATGCTTTCCATTCCAATGGGTGGTGCTGATGTTGTACTAGGAGGCCAATGGCTACAATCCTTGGGTACAACAGCTTTTAATTTTCAAGAACTTTTCATGAAATATTCTTTAGAATGAAAGGAAGTTGAATTAAGGGGTATCACAGGGAAACCAAGAAAGATAATCAGCGCTAATGAAATGAGAAATCTTTTAAAGAAAGAACAACGAGGTGTAATTGCACAATTATTTTCACTAGAGGTTCCCACATCGAAATCATCTATTTCTCCATATATCCAAAAAGTCTTAGACAATCATTCCAAGGTATTTGAGACTCCCAAAGGCCTCCCACCTATTCATGATCATGATCATGCTATTCATTTGATTCCAAGAAGTGTTCCTCTAAACATCAGGGCTTACAAATATCCCTATGCCCAAAAGAGTGAAATTGAACGTATGGTTGCAATAATACTAGAGGCTGGTATAATTCAACCTAGTAAAATTTCTTTCTCTGCTCTAGTAGTTGGTGCACAATAAGAATGGGTCATGGTGCATGTGTCTTCATTATACGAAGCTCAACAAGCTCACTATTAAAGATAAATTTCCCATTCCTATCATTGATGAATTATTAGATGAATTGCATGGATCAATTTACTTCACCAAGTTGGACCTTCGTTTAGTTTATCATCAAAACAGAATGAAGACTGAAGGCATTCCAAAAACAACATTTAAAACTCATGAGGGTCATTATGAATTTTTGGTCATTCCTTTTGGCCTTACCAATGCACCTTCTACATTTCAAGGTTTGATGAATTCCATTTTCAAACCCTTCCTTAGAAAATTTGTGTTAGTATTTTTTGATGATATACTAATCTATAGCAAGTCTTGGAAGGATCATGTTGAACATGTTGATAGGGTGCTACAACTATTGGAGGAGAAACAATTATACGCAAAAAGATCCAAATGTTTCTTTGGAGTACAAGAGGTGGAATATCTGGGTCATATTGTATCTCATGAAGGAGGTAGACCCTAGCAAAATTAAAGCCATTAAGGAATGGAAAATCCCCACATCCTAAAGCATTTGCGAGGATTTCTCGGGTTGACAAGGTATTATCGCAAGTTTGTTAAGAATTATGGGAGAATGGCAGCACCTCTAGCAACATTATTGAATAAAGATGCATTTTCATGGACTCCAAAAGCAACAAAGACGTTTGAACATCTTAAAGAGGCAATGTGCCAAGCACCGGTCTTAGCTACATCGGACTTCACAAAAACCTTTATTGTGGAATGTGATGCTTCAGGAAATGGAATTGGTGTTGTTTTAATGCAAGATAAAACACTCGTTGCTTTTGAAAGTCATCCAATCAAGGGAAAGTTTTTACACAAAGCTATTTATGAGAAGGAAATGTTGGCAATACTACATGTACTTAAGAAATGGCGACCCTACCTAATGGGAAGATACTTCAAGGTAAAAACAGATCATGATAGCCTTAAATACTTTTTAGAGAAAATATTATCCTTTGAAGAACAACAAAGGTGGTTCACAAAGATGTTGGGTTATGACTTTGAAATCATCTACAAAAAAGGGAAGCAAAATGTGGTGGCAGATGCAGTCTCAAGAAAGGATGAGGATGTGGAACCATTGTTGTGCACCATTTCTATTATCCAACCAGATTGGATAAACGAAGCAAGGGAGGAATGGAAGAATGATGAAGAAGTCTGGGCACTTATTTGAAAGTTACAACAATATTCCAATACATATGATACATTTAGCTAGCAAAATTATTTGTTATGGTACAAAGATCGCTTATACCTCTGTAAGAATTCCCAACTCAAGCAAAAGATTCTTATGGAATTGCACACTTCTCCCTTAGGAGGGCACTCAGGATT
>APFE031130768.1:80675-95056 GCA_000404065.3 Pinus taeda
AAAACAACATTTAGAACTCATGAGGGTCATTATGAATTTTTGGTCATGCCTTTTGGCCTAACCAATGCACCTTCTACATTTCAAGGTTTGATGAATTCCATTTTCAAACCCTTCCTTAGAAAATTTGTGTTAGTATTTTTTGATGATATACTAATCTACAACAAGTATAGGAAGGACCATGTTCAACATGTTGACAAGGTGCTCACACTATTGGAGGATAAACAATTATATGCAAAAAGCTCCAAAATATTTCTTTGGAGTATAAGAGGTGGAATATCTGGGTCATAGTGTATCTCATGAAGGTGTGAAGGTAGACCCTAGCAAAATTAAATCCATTAAGGAATGGAAAATCCCCACATCCATAAATCATTTGCGAGGATTTCTTGGGTTCACAGGGTATTATCACAAGTTTGTTAAGAATTATGGGCGAATAGAAGCACCTCTAACAACATTATTGAAGAAATATGCATTTTCATGGACTCCAGAAGCAACGGAGGCCTTGGAACATCTTAAAGAGGCAATGTGCCAAGCACTGGTCTTAGCTATGCCAAACTTCACAAAAACCTTTATTGTGGAATGTGATTCCTCAGAGAATGGAGTTGGTGTTGTTTTAATGAAAGAAGAAAGACCCATTGCTTCCGAAAGTCATCCAATCAAAGTAAAGTATTTACACAAAGCTATTTATGAGAAGGAAATGTTGAAAATACTACATGCACTTAAGAAACGGTGACCCTACCTAATGGGAAGACACTTCAAGGTAAAAATAGATCATGATAGTCTTAAATACTTTTTAGTGTTAAAAAATTATATATTACAGAGCAATGGAACACATAAAATATTGCAGAAATATAAACACAAAAAATGCATAAAACAAGAGAGACACAGATATACGTGGTTCACCCAATTTGGGTTACGTCCACGGAGAATCAACCAATCCTTCCTTTTATATTATCCAACAAACTTTAAAGAGATAAAACCTACAATAGATCCGTTGTAACACCCTCTTCGCTCTCAATATCCTCTCGCTTCCTCACTCAGAATACAGAGATACATAGACGTAATACAATTCCCTCATATATAGTGAGGGGTTGTCTTCTACAGCAAAAAACCCTAAATTAAACATAACTTCTACCATCAGATTATTCGCCTAATGAACGACCTAGATTGACTAAAAATTACTAGACTTTTACAAGGCAATTTTACAAGTCCCCCCCGCATGGAGGGGTGTACAATCTTCCTGGGGTATACATTCGGCTGAGACCTTTGAATATAGAAGATAATCAGGCTCCACACCCAACATTTAGAACAACGATTATCTTCAGAAGAGCAGCAAAAATGGGTCACAAAGATGTTGGTTTATGACTTTGAAACCATATACAAAAAAAGGGATGCAAAGTGTTGTGGCAGATGCACTCTCAAGAAAGGATAAGGATGTGGAAGCATTGCTTTACACCATTTCTATTATCCAACCAGATTGAATAAACAAAGCAAGGGATGAATGGAATAATGATGAAGAAGTGTGGGCACTCATTCAAAATATACAACAAGATCTCAATACATCTAATACATTTAGCTGGAAAATTGATTCATTATGGTACAAAGATCGCTTATACCTATGTAAGAATTCCCAACTCAAACAAAATATTCTTATGGAATTGCACACCTCTCCCTTAGGAGGGCACTGAGGATTTTTAAAAACTTAGCATAGTATTAAGAAGGAATTTTTTTGGGATGGCCTTAAATCAGATATTCAAAAGTTTGTGGCAGAATGTTTGGTTTGTCAACAAAATAAATTTGAAAAAATTAAGACCCCGGGTCTATTACAACCTTTATCCATTCCAAGCCAACATTGGGAGGAGGTTTAAATGGATTTTATCACAGGTTTACCCAAGTCTGAAGGAAAGAGTGTCATCATGGTGGTAGTTGACAGACTTACCAAGTATGCACACTTTTGCGCATTATCACATCCATTTAAAGCTAATACAGTTTCTACTACATTTATGGAAACGATTCAAAAGCAACAGAGATCCCATTTTCACTGGAATTTTTTGGACATAATTATTTTCTTGTCTTGGTACTTAGTTAGCTCATAGATCATCTTATCATCCTCAATCTGATGGGCAAACTGAGATAGTAAATAAATTTTTGGAAGGATATATTCGTTGCTTTGTATATGATAAACAGACACAATGGGTCAAATGGTTGCCTCTAGATGAATGGTGGTATAACACTTCCTTCCATATTGCAGAAAAAATGACCCCATTTATGGAACTTTATGGATACTTCCATCGTCCATCACATCATATTTAAAAGAAAATTCTAAGGTTCAAGTAGTGGAATATCACATCGAGTATCAACAACAAGTTCTCCAACTATTAAAGGATAACCTTACTTTTGCACAAAATAGAATGAAACAACAAGTAGATCAACATCACAACGAAATAAGTTTTGATGTAGGTTACTAGGTGTTCCTACGACTCCAACCATATAAAAAAATGTCCCTTAAGTAAGCTAAGAAGGATAATAAATTATCATCAGATTATTATGGTGCGTACAAGGTGTTGCAAAAGATTGGTACTATGGCATACAAATTGGAGCTTCTTGTAGCTTCCCAAATGCACCAAGTTTTCCATGTTTCATGCTTAAAGAAGGTTATAGGTGACAAACTCCCAGTTCAAACAATATTGCCAGAACTTGACGAGGAAGGAAAAATCATATTGGAATCTGAAGAAGTCACAAAAACAAGAACTCGATAGCTATGAAATCAATCAATTTTAAAGTATTTCAGTAACTGGAAGAACTTACCCGCTGAAGGTTCCACATGGGAGGGTGAGATTTTTATACAGAAGCACCCATAACTACTCAAGCGTTGAGGACAACACTTTTTTGAAGGAGAGGGGCATGTTAGGTCCCTATAATACCAGTGATCCCCCCCTTACTATTGTCATTGTAGCCCTTATTATTATTGTTGTGCCCCTATTGTCCCCATATTTTTATTATTGTGCCCCATAAAAGCCCACTATTGTTATAGTTGTGCCCTTATATTATTATTGTTATGTCGACTTTAATTATATTGTGACCCCTTAGACTCCTATCTATAGAAAGGAGGTTTTGTCAATTTTATCATCTAAGAATTATTCATTTGCGTAATGTAAAGGAGGTTGCCCCCTCGAAGACGCTGACTTTGAAGTCGTTGATCTATATCTTCTTCTATTTTGTGAGCTGGTTACATAACAAATTCCCCTTCAGTAATGAAATGAAGGGTAATATATTTTCATAAGTTTGATCACTCATTAACGAAATTCAAAATCGGAAATTACCTATCATAGAACTAAATGGAAAAGGTACTAAATGAAGGGTCATTTGTTCGTATAAGTTTGATCACTCATTATGGAAATTCACACTCGGAAGTTACCTTTGAAAGAACTAAATGAAGAAAAGCTAGTCAATGAAGGTTCATTTATTTGTATAAGTTTCATTACTCATTAATGAAATCCACACTCGGAAGTTAAGTCTAAGAGAATTAAATGGACAAGGTAATACAAAGCTTTAAAGAAGCAATATTTGTTAGCTCTTATTTGTTTTTTTTTTTAAACATGCAAAGCTTTAAAGAAGCAATAAGCAAGAAGCACATGCACTTTGTTTGTCTTCTAAGTTAACTTCAGTAAATGAGGTTTCATATGTGGTGTGAAGTTAGGTACTTTTACAGTTCATTGTTTTATGGAATTTTCATATTTAAATAAGTGACTTGTTCAAGATTTAATTATTCATTTGTTTGTCATCATATTTACAACTGAGTTATAAATCTGTTGTAAATCATTTGGTGTGTAGAGGTAATACAAAGCTTTAAAGAAGCAATAGTTGTTAGCTCTTGTTTTTTTTTTTTTTGACATGCAAATATTTAAAGAAGCAAGAAGAAACAAGCACATGCACTTTGTTTATCTTCTAAGTTAACTTGAAGTAAATGAGGTTCCAGATGTGGTGTGAGGTTAGGTACTTTTACAGTTCACTATTTTATGGAATTTTCATATTTAAATAAGTGACTTGTTCAAGATTTCATTATTCATTTGTTTCTCATCATATTTACAACTCAGTTATAAATGTGTTGTACATAATTTGGTGTGTAGATACATAATAGAAAATCCCATTTGCATTATCAAGTAAGATTTCTACATTATAATAGACTATAGATGTTCCTTCTAAAATGGATTTGGTTACAATGTCACATATAGTAAGAAATAAAACAACCTAGGTTGTAAGCCAAAATCTTTCTATGACAAGAAAACGATACAAACCATCCAAAATCCACATCATAATGTGGTTACAACCAAAAACATATGACACCAATATTCTTTATGGCCTTGAGAATCTTCAGTGCCAAAACTCCCTGAGTTACCTATTTGAGCCAAGTAGGTTGGCCTACCTAAAAAGGGTTGATTATGAAATGGTTGATTGTTGCCATATGATTGAGACCAATTTTCACCTTCCAACCATGGATGAATTGAGTACCCATACCTAACCATTTCACTATTAACCCTTGAATCAAGTGGAAGTGTGTGATGAGCATACATAGAACTGACACCTCCTCTCGTAGGAATAAGGCAAGTGGGTAAAGCACCATTTTGATAGTGAGGCACTTGAATGTTTATGAGGTCTTAGAATAATGGTTTATTATGCAATATTGTTCAATTTGTTTGACATAATCATGGTTTCGTCAATTGTGCTTGCATCATTTTCAACCATATTGGCCATCCCTTGTTCCTTTTCAAGAATTTGTTTTGTCTTTCTTGATTCCTTTTCCTGTCTTGCCATTTTTTGTTGTTGGTCCTCCTCTTGCCTTTCTTTCTCTATTTTAACCCTTTCATATACTTGACGTTGTGCTACAACAATCTTTGATCCCTTCTTCTCCTTGGCTAGATCCTTCTTTTTTTGTTTTAATTTCTGGATTTCAAAATTTTTTTTTGACTCATCTAATAGGTTTATATAGCCTTCTGAGGTGAGTAAGTGTGAACTTTGGCCCAAACAAATACTACCTTCTTCTCCTTGGTTTTTTTTCATTGACACTTTATCCATTGGTAGCTTTAGGAACCGACCAAGTAACTTCTCCACCCTTCCCACATACATGTCATTTCTTGGTACTTCCCTTTCAGTATCCAAGACAACTTATTGAACTATATTGTTATCTTCATTTGATGCCTCATTAGGTACTTAATCTTCTTCCATTGATTTATTGTCCACAAAAAATGAACAATTTCATTGTTCAATTATGTTGGTTGTGAAGGCATGTTCATGCTGTTTTCATTGGTTGTTGAGACACTATGTTCATTCAAATTAATCATGGCTTCCGCCAGCCGTGATGGTGGGGTTATTTGGCTTGGCAATGTCAATTAGTCATTGTCAACTATATGTTCAACAATGTCATTAACAATATCAACAACAACAGTTTCATGTTCTTGAGTTTGTAGAACGAGCTCCATGTTACTAAGAATTTGTTCATGATTATACTGTGTTTCACATACAATTTCATCGTCTTCACCATATAAGTGTCCTTGAGAGAGGGAAGTCATATTACTAATAGCAACCACATCATCATGTTCATCTACATCTTGCACTTCAAAAATTGTTTGGGCATGCCCTTATTCCTAACCATCCACATGAAACACCTAGCTACAATCAGTATCATGCATAAGAGAATCATAATTCAGTGGCTAGATTCATGTCCTCCTAAAGGCAACCTTGATATTTGATGGTGTCAGAGCCCTTTTAAACACTTTACTTGCAAGCTCTTCTAGCTCAAACCTTTTCACCTCAACTCCTAGATTCTTTACGATCCATGCAACATACTCTAACCTAAAATAGTTCTTGAAAGGGCCAAACCCACTAACATCAATGGGTTGCAACCTGTGAGTGGTATGAGCAGGCAATGTCAACAAGTCGATTCCCAAGTTGTTTCCTTCCTCAATTGTTTGTACAACCATGTGGCTTCCATGGCCATCTAATATCAATAGGTTTTTGTTATTATGTGAGACACCACCTGGTACAAATGCAGCAAAGTGACAAAGCCAATTTAAAAACAATTCTTTTGTCATCCATGCATGGGGATGTGTAGCCATGCATGCACTTGGTTCATAGTTTTGTATATAATTTTTAAGTTGATTTTTACCTTTGAATTGATAAAATCCTAGGATTGAAGTACCAATTTCATTGACACAACAGAAAATAGTTATCCACTCCCTACTCTTAGGCAAAATCTTTGGCACATTTCATCTCCCCGTATTGGAAATTACCCGCATGTTACAATTCCTTCCTGCCTATAAACCTGTTTCATCACAGTTCCATATATGCTCTACACCATAATAATGTTTATCATAAGCACTAGAAGGAGTGTCATAGAACTTACATACAACTGCATGGCACAAATTTAATGCTATGTCTCTGTTAAGGCCCCCAGATGTACACAATACAAGGTCTAGATGACTTTTTTTAAACCCAAACCACAATGATTTACCAAGAAACCCATATTTGAATGGGTTTGGCCTCCCTTGACAGATTTGACCAATTGTGGATTTGATTTGTATCAACTCTAGCCCATGTCCCAATTGGGCCATCTCTTTACACCACTCAACCACCTCAGCCTCCTCTTCAGTCATAACTGTAAGAGGCCCTCTACGTTTTGTATAAGTCATTCCATTTATCCAATAATGTATTGATGAGGGAGGAATACCATGTTTTTTTTAGATGCCCAAACTTAATATCCATCAAAATTTATGTCATCAATTGCAACTAAAAATTCTTCATTTTTTCAACCTCTTATAGCATTGATCATTTTAGTTGAACTTGCCCTTTGGACTGTTGTTGATGGTGGCTTTGTGGGTGATGGTGTGATGGTGTGATGGTGTGACAACATCAGCGTCAGTCGCATGGTCATCCTCAAAAATGTTGCTTGGGACATTTTTTACATTCACATCATTTGTCTTGTCCTCATCTGACAAAGGGCATCGCAGCTGGGAACCCCTTGTCCCTCTCCTGCCACTTCTCCTTGTACGAGCAACATAACTAACTCTTTCCATATATACAACAACCTACATAATTATTGCATGCATTTATTGAAGAATATTTGAAAATTATGCTTTCATACAAGCCAAAAATGCTTTTGCTTTATTACATGAAATTATCAACATGTATGTTAGTATCCTTGAAAAATCAAATCTACAGAATGGATTTGTTGTATGTCTTCAAAATTATTAGTGTTTTTTGTTTTGATAACTTGTTTTTACACTTAAAATAACATGAATGTATTTGTACTTGGAAAACTACTATCGGTTTCCACCTTCTTCTAGTACTATGAGAAGACACCTCTACTTATTGTTGACTGTAATGCTTCATAAACTTATTCAATGATTTTTTCTTTGGTGCTATCCTCGTTCCTTTTCTAGTTAAGATGTTGATCTGGTAGATACTATTTTTTGAATTAATTTGTTGAGCCTCATGTTTGTCATTATTGTTATTCATAGTGACCACAAACATCCTATGTTTGGATTGAGAAGACATGCTAATTTTGCAAGTTGTTTGGTTGTTAAGGGTAGCCTTAGTTGTGTTCGTGGACCTAGTTATAAAGTGCATTGGCTTACTATCTTTTCAATTAAATTTAATCCTTAAATGATGAACTAAATAAAGTGATATTTCTGGTTAAGATGTTGATCTGGTTTGGTTCTTTTTTATAAAATGTTATTTAAATTAAATTGTTTAGCCTCATGTTTGTCAATATTGTTTAGTTTCATTAGGTCTCTAAGTACCAAGATCTGAAGGAATATTTCCATTCAACATGTTTTTGGACAAATCTAACATTTCTAATCCCATACATTGGCCAATATGATATGGGATTTGTCCCTCTAGATTGTTTTCAGATATATCTAATTGTTAAAGTGAAACCAAATCGCCAATACATTCAGGAATGCTCCCAAAAATATTGTTTGAATTCAAAAATAATTTTTTAAGAGAATGAATTTTTCTTATGCCTTTTGGAATTGTAGATGTAAAATGATTTTCGTTTAGAAAAAGTTGTTGAAGATGGTTCAAAGTGGAAATGCCCTCCGATATTTTGCGGTTAGATTGTTTGCCCCTAAATTTAAGGTGGGAAGTTGTCTCAATTTTGTTATGGATTCAGGTATGGTATCAATAAAGATATTTTGAGCAAGGTTTAGGTAGATGAGCCCAATCAAATTGCCAATAGATTCAGGTATTCTATCCATCATGGTATTTTAAGCCAGATTTAGGGTAGAAAGGGGATTGGACCAGTGAAATTGTTATATCCAATGGACAATACTTGGAGAGAAGTGCAATTGCACAGAGAAGTTTGAATACTTCCACTAAGATTATTGTTGCTCAGGCAGAGTTGTTCTAACTAGACTAGATGACCCATTTATGTTGGTATACTCCCTACCAAGCAGTTTACTAAGAATCAGATCAACTGCAACATTGCACAATTACATGACACTTTTGGAATATAACCATAGAGAAAATTAAAGTTGAGATCGAGAACTCCCATTGCTTTTAATTTCCCAATCTCTATTGGAATTTTTCATGTCAAATTATTCTGAGAAAGATCCTAAGTGCGTAATAATGAGGTTGCCAAGGGATGGTGAAATCACACCTTGCAATCCCAATCTAGGCAACACCAATTTGAAAAATTCTCTCTTTCGTTTGGCTGTTGAGGGTAGCCTTAGCTATATTCTTGGACCTAGTTATAAAGTGCATTGGATTATTGTTGTTTCAATTAAATTTAATCCTTAGCTGTTGAAAAGTGTAAAGTTTGACACATTTGGAGACACTCATAGACATCCTAGGAATTTCAACTAAAAAAAGTGATATTTCTAGTTAAGATGTTGATCTAGGTTAGTTCTTTTTTATAAATTGTTATTTGAATTAAATTGTTTAGCCTCATGTTTGTCAATATTGTTTAGTTTCATTAGGTCTCCAAGTACCAAGATTTGAACAATATTTATTTTCTTGGAGACATGTTAGTTTATTGTTAGGTTGCATGACAGATGATTCAATGTTGCATTGTTTTCATTCCTTTTGATATCATTATCATGTCTACCTCTACTCACATATTTGCATGCTTTTAGTATTGAATTTCCCCAAAAGATCATTTGGGTTTCTACATTCTTGTCATCTGATCCGTTTTCATTCCTTTTGATATCATTATCATGTTTGCCTCTACTCACATATTTGCATGCTTTTAGTATTGAATTTTCCCAAAAGATCATTTGGGTTTCTACATTCTTGTCATCTGAGCAGATCCATATATTTATTGTTGACTGAAATGCTTCATAAACCTATGCATTTCTTGTTTTCCCTGGATTTCCACCTT
Organism: Pinus taeda; assembly: GCA_000404065.3. Taxonomy (NCBI): domain Eukaryota; kingdom Viridiplantae; phylum Streptophyta; class Pinopsida; order Pinales; family Pinaceae; genus Pinus; species Pinus taeda. The sequence continues at coordinate 90,049 of APFE031130768.1, forward strand.
CTTCTGGTACTATGAGCGTACCCCTCTACTTATTGTTGACTATAAAACTTCATAAACTTTTGCATTGCTTATTTTCTTTGGGGCTATCATTGAATTCTCATTTGGGTTCTTTCGCAACTTAGAGACCTAATGTCAATATTGTTGTTATTCTAAGAGCGAACACTCTTTAGACACAAAAGAAGCTCTAGGAGGAATTTCAACTATAAAAAGTGTCACCTGATTCCTTTTCTGGTTAATATGTTGCTCTAGATTGTCTTTCACACGTTGGTTTTTGGACTTCTTTTTGCTCAAGAAAAAAGTTTAATGAAATATTTATTTTGAATAAAAGAAGAAATGAAGATTTGTGGTTTGAGAACCAGAATATGTACTTGTTAGTTCAATTTAAAGTTTACCTCCACGTGTTATGTTATTTTTCATCTGTAGCTAGCAATACTATCCAATACTATTCATTATGGTTGTGTCATATTTTCCAATCAACTTAAAATGATTCAGACTATGAAAAATAGAAAAAATATATATATTTTCAAGAAAATGAAATTGTAAGAACTAAAATAAAAACTGTGAGAAATGAAAATAAAACTGTAAAGAAAACGTGTTGTAATTGAAATAAACAACTTGAATATATCGTCAAATGTTAGGTGATGGTTTCTCTTGAGGGCTGGTGAATAGCTTGAATGTTAAACATGCAACTTGAATAGTGGTTGAACTTATTTTATAGTTTTTTGCACTTGAATTTAATTGGTGGCAAGGATGGACATGGATTGTAATGGCTTCATTTTGAATGTGTGATCTGGATTGATTTGGATGTGATACAATGACTGGGAATTTGTTTTTTGTTGATCCATGTGCTTTGATCTGTTTTAATGGGAAATAGAATGGGTTGGGTGTCATTTATTGAACAGAGTGGGTTTAAATGTTATTGGGTTGGGTGTCATTTATTGAACAAAGTGGGTTTAAATGTTGAACAACACATCAGTTATGGCTGACATGCATTCACTTTTATTATGTGCAGGCATGGATATTTATTTGGGATACATAGCTTTAGTTCTGATGAGTGGGGGTTGAAGTGATTGCTACTTTGTACTTCTGGAATAAACCATTTTGGAAGGAATTATGATTTTATCTGTTTTCTAGTTGGGCCAATATGATTTGTACTCTTATGTATTAAAATATTATTTATGGGCAATTGTGAGCCAAGTCAATGTTTTGGGAAATTTTGAACATAAATTAAAACATATTTGCATTTAATGTTATTTATTTTTATTTAAATATTGATTGCACATCCCTCCATTTCTGATGGTTTGGTGAAATCGTTACTATATCCATTACGGATTCGTGCCCAACATTAAATATCTTACGGATTCGTGCCTAACATTAAATATCTCCCCTGAAACTAAAAAATTGAAACATTAGTTTTCAAAATATTTTATGAGTAATGAAATTCTATTTTATAATATTTTCGTGACCAAAGCGTTTAATGAGGTACGAACATGTGATTGTTTGTGATAATTAGCGCACATTGATTGGCTATTTTGTTTGTTAGATTTTATTGGGCTTTATTTTTAAGGTGTGACTTAATAAAGTGCAAGAGCTTTGTGGCTAACTTTACGCAACAATTATTCATATCCTTTTTAACGCTTGGGTTAAGACAGTTCAGGAACCGTGGGGCTAACTTTACACAATTACTTATAGCTTTTGGGTTTGTATTTTAAAAAACAATCAATATGTTTTTAATGTTGTTTATGACTTTAAAATTAGTTATAATATTTTAGTGATTGTATTTACCTAGGGTGAAAGAATTTCAATCAACTAGGTTATTTAGTTAGTTTGCTTCCTTTAGTTTTTTAAAGTAAAATTCTTGAGTTTATCTTTGTAATTTTGGACTGATTAGGGTGTGTTTGAGTTTATCTTTTGAAATTTTAGAGTGTGCTTTATTTTAGGGTGTGCCTCAATATTCTTAAGAAGTTTTAAGAAGTTTTATCTACCATGACTTACATCAGTTCTTTAATCCCATGCACTCCAAAAAGAAAGTTGGTCTTTGTTTAAAAAAAAATAAGATTTTGTATACATTTTAGTTGACGGTGGGTTTTAAAAAGAGTTTGTAAGGGGTATAAATTCTCTTAATAGTTATATCAGATGTTAAATTCCTAATCATAGGAGCCATGATTGTCTACTGATTTATAAACTTGAATCTTTATCTTGCCAAACTGATGTTGCACTTCAACTTCAAGATCAAATATATATATAAACTTCCAATTTTTTTATTAGTTAAATATATAAATTTATAATATTTTTTATAATAATAATATTAAATTTAAAATAAATTATTTTAATTAAAGTCAAATCTAAAAAATATATTGATATTTATTCTAAGTAACCTTCTCTTAGAAAAGAGGAAAAAACCTTGTCAAACATCCATTTTTCTAAACTAGAGATAGCTTTAAAGACTTAGAAACACTAAAGCACCCGAAAGATTGTACTTTTGGAGATTCTACTCAATCTCAAGCACATTAAATTGAAATTAAATAGATCCTTCACCTCAAATAGAACCTTGACCTCAAACATAAGGAAAGTCAAATCCAAGGAAATATATTGATGGTCACCCCTTTTTGCTAAGCACCTTAAAGATTGTACTTTGGAAAATTACGTTCAATTACAAGCAAAAGTACACAAAATTATGATTTTACCAAAATCACATTATACATTAGTTTAGTTAATTAATTGAGATATAATTGATTATTGTTGAAAAGTGTAACTAGGTTTAGTCTTCATAGTGTCATGTAATTACGATTTTATGTAATGTGGTGTAAATAAGAAAAATAAATTTATTGTATTGCTTGCTTCATGCATTTCATGAGTAAGAGATTTTATTTTTGAGTCAAGACTCCCATTGAGAGTCTTTAGGAATTATTTGTCATCTAGTCATAAATTGATAGAGTCATTGTCATGTAATTAAGTCATGTTACACTTTGTATAATGTCAATCTTGTCTATGTAAAGTATCCTCCAAGACCTTATCACTTATCCTCTTCAAGTCGGCCTACAGAGATGGAAGAGCATGCTAGAAGAAGTCGTCCTCACTACTTTGTCATCATGTCCACCTAAGGGTCATGAGTTGTTGTGTATAAGTAGCCTCACTTGGCCTCACTTGAAGGTAAGTAACTTGACAAGCGTTCGGTGAAGAAGTGCGAAGAAGTGCGCTGAAAACATTCTTCTGGGGTAGCCAATGCGGTTTCTTTTGGGGCAACGAAGAAGAGATTATTCTGGGGCAACAAAGGAGGTTTCTTCTAGGGGAGTGAAAGACAGATTCTTCTGGGATATGTGTTATGGGTAACCAAGATAGAGATCTAGAGACTGAGATTCCCTAGAGGAAGCCAGTGATATCATAGAGACCGAGTTTCTCTAGGGGAAGTCGAGAAGAAGCAGCGTGAAGTATAGAGACCTAATTTCTCTAGAAGGAGCCAAGAAGAGCAATTCGAGTTTAGGAAGAAAGTCAATAAAGGGAAGAGGAAGAGCATCAAGGTTAGGGACAAGGTTCTTGGGAGGATACTAGAGTCAAGGGTCTTTGTCATGGGCTTGGTACTCATCAATTCAAGATCTAGAAGAATAATTTTGATCGGGTTTACCTCTTAAGAGGTGAGAGGTTTTGGCCCTGACTAACAAGCCTACGTACTGTGTCACTTGTCTTTTGTTGTGCATATTGGTGATTGTCTTGATGAAAATAACACAATACTAACATAACAAAGAAACGACTATAAAATAAGAAGTAAAAGTATATCACAAACAATTATCAGGTGGAGAAATATTTTAACTATTTATGCCCTAGATTTCTCAACAATTATCATATATTTATTATTAAGAAATACAATTAGTAGTGTAATTAATGTTATATTACATGTAATTTTTTATTTTGTGTAGAGGAATTGGTAATTGAATTGGGCTTATGTGATAGTGGTTGATTCAAATTGTTATAACCTTTAGGTATCACCAGCTCCCCCAAAGAGGCCAACATAGGTCTATATTAAACATGGGACGTTCATTATTCACATTACACATTACAAACTTGCCAACTGAACTACCCTCAAAGGGTGTTACATTATATGTAATTATTTTAATTTTAATTTAGTAAAAAATAATATACTTGAAAGTTTTTAATGATTATTATTATTAAATTGGTTAAAAAGTAAAATTTTTTCAGATTAAAGTATAATTAATATATTATATATATCTTTAAAAAAGTCTAATACTTATTAAAAGGTAAAGAATACTTATTCAATGAATATATTCATAAATCTAAATTTATAATTTATTAGAAGTAATGCTTCTGATGGGACCAGCCCTGATCTCTTACGACATACAATTAATGTGTGATTGCGTGGATGATTGTTATGGTTGATTGGATGAAATCATTGCATTTCTTTAAAATATCTTTTGAAATCAAAATTACCAAAATTACATATCGATAATCTAGTGGGTGTAAGATAAAATTCACCCGTGCCATTTATAGAAAGCATGAGAAAAAACCTAATACTATATATAAAACCAAGAAAAATTCAAATTCATCACTTCTAGGGACCTCATAACCACCCTGCTAATACACAAGTATGTTCCTGTTTGTAATTAGAAAATTTACCCAAATTACGATCTGTTTACTCCACTTCTAGAGACCTCGTAACCACCCTGCCAATACACAAGTATGTTCCCATTTGCAATTAGAAAAATTACCCAAATTACAATCTGTTTACTCCAGCATATGTTGGAAAGTTATGAAAGGATGACAGGTGCAATCAATCCATTCCTTTTAGCCTTGGATTTGTTTCAGTTTAAAACAGAAGTATACAAATATACTTGTCCAATGTATATGCTTTAACCATTCTCCTTAAGATGTTTTTACAATATAATTTCCTAAGTCTATTTAATATCTTCATTATCATAAAAACCAACCTATATCCATCTTAACTCCACATCTACCACTCTTAGGGGGATGAAATCTATTTATCCTCTGAGCA
>APFE031130769.1:2972-16051 GCA_000404065.3 Pinus taeda
TTTTTTAAGGAAACTTTTGGTTGAAAAATCACTCGCGGGGGGTTCACAGGTGCAGCATGTGGCCCCCGCGGACCCCTACATTTTCGTACAAAAGAAAAAGTCGGGGTCCCACACTTGCTCTTAAGGAAAAGTGCGAACCTACACACTGTCTCTAATTAGAGGGTGTGGACCCCGCAAAATACATTTCAAAACCCTAATTTTTCCATTTCTACCGAAAATTTTTGAAATTAAAATGTTCTAATCCACCTTTTTTGCAATGTAGATATACAAAATGCTCGTTTGGTGGGAATGGGAGCATGAAGATGTGGATCTAGCTGCATTAATTCATCCACCTTCAATACAGGCATTAAAAACATGCAAACTATTTAAATTCTGGGCCATACCTGGCATGAGGGCTCAGGTAGACTTTCTGCAATGGCTGGTAGACAGGTGGAGCACACAAGACCAGTGTTTCATAATTGGTGGCCACTGGCTCGAAGTTGAGCAAGAGGACATTTATTTCCTGACTGGTTTGCGCAAGAGAGGTGAAGGATTATCTCTATTCGGGACTAGGCCAGGTGGCCAATTTGTCGCTAGTCTCCGACTAGAGTTTTGTAATGTCCAAACTGCGGACAAACGGATAGATATTAAGACTCTCCTATCCTGAACTTAAAGTGATCGCATTTACTATCACCAGACTACGCATGAGTGCAGCATTGCATCTAGCTACCGGATCCCAAATGTGAATGGCAGTAGACTGTTTCCGAGGCACCATATTCAACTGGTGCGAAGCTTTTTTGGTGAATGTGAAAGGCCAACTGACTAGGGCAAAGAATGGACAACTAAAGAACTTTGGATATAGTTTCTTAGTTGTGAGCTTTGGCCTAGAGAGGGTCCCTATGTTGGTCCCACAACATCTTTTCATTGAGGCTGGACTTCCCCGAGATCCTAAGATTATGCGCTGGGTTGCAGTGATGGCCCGTCATCCTGAGGAGGGTACAGAGGTTGTCTGATTTCCACCTGAGTATTTTTGTTGGTTGGAGAACCAAATTTTCATGATTCGGGATTTTCCATATGCTGGGATGGATTATCATGGTGATCCAGAAATAGCTCTTCCACCAGGAGAGCAATGGGATGATTCAGGTCAAATCACTTTCAACATTTTCTAAATTTTTAACTAATATTTTTTGTTTTTAAATTGTCCAAAACTAATAGTAAAAAGTTTTAAATGCAGATGTGGGTCCTCGGCGACCAGCCACTCTCTAGCCCTATGAGAGAAGACACCCTGGTGTTGCGGCACTAACCCCACAGGACCAATCAGCAAAGACCCTGACTGAATTGGAGCGTGATCTAGAGCATTTAATAGTAGATATCCTAGAGACTAGTATAGATGATATTCATATTAGGTTACAGCGCTATGTGATTAGGGTCCCAGGACCTTTTAGGAGTTTCCTTTGTAGGGTTTTCTGAGCAGTGGTTTCTTATCGTGATCATCATCAGGGATAGGATGATCACCTTTGTAGAATCATATGACATTTTATATCTTTTTGTGCTATCATTTTTGCCGATCATAAGGTTTTTTTCAACCTATGATCGAAGACAATGTATATTTGACACACTTCTATGTTATGATATATCACTATTACTGGCTATCTTGTATAACATGTTTATGAAATGTTTTTAAATTTACTGTCTTGATTATTGCAAATGTCTACTTAACATTCAAGAAGCAACTGCATCTACTAATTTATTTAAATATCTTGGAATATGTTGATATTCAATGTAGTCAAATTCACGTTCCAAGAGATGAACTCTCAAAAATAATCTTAATAACACTGGATTTCTAATGGCATAAACCTTATTAAGCTGTAATACAACGAGTTCAGAATCTAACCTAACAATCAAACTCTGAATCCCAAATGATATAGATTCATATAATGTTATTTGTTGTTTGATCGAGGCTTACCCCATGCATAGATACTAACTCGTCAGAGGGTGAATAGATAACCCAAGCTACGGAAGAAATATTTTGTGTACTATGACAAGCACCATCAGAAAAACCAATGTATGTTTGAGAAGATGTCGACATTTTCAATATCAAGAGTAAAATCAAGATAAGCAGGAATAACGATAAAACACTCTCTAAACTAAGCACACTTTCTAATCTAAAACACACCAACTAGAAAGAAACTATTCTAACAAAAACCTTCACACCAAACTTTAAGCATAATATCTTTTCAGATAAAGCCCTTTTTGGGTCTACCTAAAGAGACCGTCAAAATATACTAATTCATAGGCCCCTTTTGCTAGCTTTCACTTAACAACAAAAGGACCATGCCACATGGGTACAAATTTTCCAACCCCTAGCTTATTGTTTTCTTGATCATATAGTAAAACTAGGTCTCCTTCCAAAAAATTATGAGGTGTAACATTTCGGTCGTACTGAGCTTTTATCTGTTTTGCATGAGTCTCGATTGCTAGTGTAGCATCACGTCGATTCTCATCTAGTTGAGCTAAGGATAACAGATGTTTTTCCTCTTCAGAAGTGGTTGGGAGTAATTCTATGGCTATTTGCAATGACGGAATTTCGCATTCAATGGATAACACTGCTTCCAACCTGTAAACTAGTTGAAAATGAGTGAAACCAATTGATGTTTTGGCTGAGGTTCGGTATGCCCAAAGTGTTGAAAATAACATGTTATGCCAACTCGACTGATGAATACCAATGATTCGCTAGATCATAGTGACTAGAACTTTATTGATTGCTTCAACCAGACCATTACCCTGTGGGTAATATGGAGTAGAACTATCGTGACGCAGGCCAAGTTGATTTGTTAGTTCAGTCATCATGATGTTTCGAAAATGACTTCCATGATCAATAATAATCACTTTAGGAACACCGAATCTAGTAATTATATGATTGAAAATGAAAATTGCAGCAGTTTTTTCGTCTGCTGAAAATGTAGGCATCGCCTCGGCCCACTTGGTAAAATAATCTACCGCAAGGATAATATACGCATGCCCCCCTGGTCGAGCGAGGGTTACATGTAATAAATTCAATACCCCACTTTGCGAAAGGACTAATGGCAATTATAGGGTGGAGAGGAGCAGGTGAAGCACACATCTTTCGATCAAAAATTTGGCAATTGTGGCATTTCTGGACTACATTGATATAATATTTAAATAAGGATGGCCAGAAATAACCAATGCATAATATCTTTTGGGCTATGGCATACCCAGACATATGACCATGACACGCTCTAGAGTGACAGTCATTTAGAACCTTTTTCAGCTTCTTCATGAGTTAGACAATATTGAAAAACAGAATCCGCTCCTCGACGATAGAGTGTATTTCCAATAATATTGTACTGTTGGAATTGGAAACGTATTTTCCTTCACTAAGATCATGATATTTTAGGCCAAAAATATTGGGTTTGGAGATAGACAATTATATCTCCATACCATGGATCAAGAGTATTGATAAGAAACAAGGATTCATCCATAATGGGCTCTTCCGCCACAGTTTCGGTATCAGTATGCGGGAAATCACACATCAGTTTCGCAAAAACCAAAGATGTCTTTGCCTTGGATTTTTCAAATTCCAAGTCAAATTCCTGCAGGATAACTATCCATTTGGAATACTTGCCCCCTAGCAATTGTTTAGTCAAAATATACATCACAGGGTTACAATTAGAAATTACCGTGGTTTTGCGTAATAAGATGTAGTGACGAAATCTTTGGATGGCTTGAACAGCCGCCAAGGCCAATTTCTCCACATGCGAATATTTAAGCTCAATCGGATTCAGAGTTTGACTAAGATAGTAAATCACATGTTTATTGTTGAATTCATCTTCCTGAACTAAAACCATCCCAATGGTGGAATGAGAAACGACGATGTACAAAAAGTAGTCCTAGTTGTAATTAAGAGGATGAAATAATCGTGCATGGGTCAACACATGTTTAAGTGCATCAAAAGATTTGTTAGCTATCTCATCCCAAAAGAACGAAGTATTATGTTTCAACAATCTGGTAAAACCTTTTGTTATCTTGGCATAGTTAGGAATGAAACGACATAAAAAGTTTTCTTTCCCTTGCAAACTTTGGAGTTGGCGAAGAGTCGAAGGTGGAGGTAATTTGACAATAGCTTCAACCTTCAAGGGATCGACACAAATGCCGGCTTTTGAGACAACAAATCCCAGTAAACGACCCGTTTCTATACATAAAACACATTTGTGTGGATTCAGCGTAATTCAATAATGCTTACATCTCATAAAGATGGCTTGTAAATGGGTGAGATGATCAGCTCTATGTAATGAATGAGTAGGTAAATCATTGAGATAAGGCTGCACAATGTGCTTGATGTCATGAAATGCGTAAGACATAGCCCTTTGAAAAGTTGCTCTAGCATTCTTTAATCCAAAAGGTAACTTGCAGTAAGCAAATTTCCCCCATGGACAAATGAAAGCCATTTTAGGTTGATCAGCAGGGAGTATGTTAATTTGATTGTAACCGGAAAAACCATCCATAAAGGAGAATATTTCACTACCAGCACAATCATCAATAATTTGATCAATATAGGGGATTGGATAATTGTCTTTAGGAAAAGCTCGATTAATATCCCTATAATCAATACATATTCTTATCGTTCCTTGCTTTTTGTTAACAAGAATAATATTTGATACCCAATCCGTTAAAGGAATTGGATAAATGAAACTTGCTCGAAGTAATTTCTTAACTTCACCTTTAATAGCAGCACCTTTTCTTGGATGTATTTAACACAAACGTTGCGAGACATGTTTAGCATCCGGGTAAGTTTTAATTTCGTGGAAAACAATTGATGGATTGATTCCTGGCATTTCTTCATATGACCAGGCAAACGCGTCACAAAATTCTTGAAATAGGGCTTTATAAGTTTGGATTTCCTCGTTCATACAGGGAGCACCTATATGAATGTTTTCAATAATTCTGGGTTTCACTGAAATGTCAATAGGAATCGTTTGAGAAATATTTCCCAAATTCAACTCAGAATTAGGATGTTGCAATGGATTTTGTGGTTCTTTGACATAATCAGTGGTAAAAATAGATGAGAAATCATTTTCAAAATGATCAAGCTCAGGTGAAAACAAAGATCGATGATGAAGATCTTCCCATGGTAAATCATCCATAGACAAAAGTTCACGAATCTGCTCATCAGTATGAACATGATCAGAAAGAGTTGTTGAATCTGAGGTTGAGATTGAAAGTGACTCCCCATGGACCACATTCATTGGATCAATTTCAGTTGAACAAGAGTCGGAAAATGATTGTACCGCCTACGATGCAACTTCAAATGGACTCAAGGGCATTGCATCACCAAATGAGTCCACCTTAGAATCAGAAGGTACGATCCAAGGATCATCAAAAGCAACAGTGTTCAATGAAATCATATGAATGGTTATAAAAGAAGGTGATATGTTAGGAGGAGGAAATGAAAAAGTTCCTAGTAAACCAGAATTTTAATCAACCCTACTCCAACATCCTTATAAGGGATAACAATTTTCCCGACATGTTGGATACTATTAGAAGAGGCTGGGTCAAAGGAAAAATAATTTAACTGGTCTATTGTAACAATCTTTCCATTATGAGGAAACTTAATAAGCTGAAATACCGATGAAACAACAGCAGTCATAGCATAAGACCAACTGTGACCCAAGAGAAGGTTGTAATCTAGAGGGGCATCAACCACTTCCACATCTAGATTTACAGTTTTGCCTTCAACCCCTATAGGTAAATCCTGCAAAATGCCATAAGGATGAAACCCTCAGCCATAAAAAACCTTTAGAATTGTCGGGGATTGATTAAGTGTCAGAGAACCAAGCAATCTCCAACACTGAATTGACATAATACATGTAGAAGCTCCCTCATCAATCACAGTCCGAAAGTAAGGTCTGTTTTTCACTAACACTGGGATCTGGAAAGCCATTTGATGAGGTAGGCGAGGTGTACTATTTTTTAAATTGAATATTATAAGGTTGAAATCCTGAATATCAAAAGCTCCTATAGCAGACAATAGCAATTTATTCTGTGCTTGGCATGATTGTAGCACCTCCAAAGCTAACATTGCTGAAGGGGATATAGATAAATCCTCAACAATATTATAGTTCTGAGAAGATCTCGCATGTGGATTGAAAGATGACTTCTGAAGTATACCTTTAGTAGGTGGTTTGATTACTAAGTCTAGGTTAGGTTTCTCGATTTGTAGCAGATCAGAACCATAAGGAGTTGAAGTTGATGGGTTTGAATTAGAAGATTCTACTTCCTTACCACCAACAGGATTCTTATTGTCATAATCTTGCGATTGCATCGCAATCCTGACATGGGACATCATCATAATTTGTTCTTCTAAGGAATTTGAGGAAGAACCTATCATCTTACTATCTTGATTAGGAAAAGGATCCTTCAAGGCAGCAGGTGTTTGAGAAGCTTTGACGATTTTCGAAACCTCAGCTCAATGTGGACAATCTCTTGTAAAATTCTCCTCGTCACAAATGAGACAAGGATAGCGAGGTTTACGTTTTTTGTCGATAGATTCAGTTTTATCTGGTTTCTCTTTTGAGTTTTGTTTATTTTTCTTCTTCCATTTCTTTTTACCGCCGGATTTTGATTTGGCCATAGATGATTCTATGACATGAATATCGGCAGGAATGTTAGTGGAAGATTCTCTTGTCGGGGAACCTGGTAAAGTTATAATAGGAGAAGAATTCTTTGCAGATTTCTTCTTACTCTTGGTACTAACTGAACCAATCATACCATCAGCGGCATGAGACCCTGAAGGAGTTGCAGTTATTTGATTTTGTTTGGGAAGATCGGAGATTTTTTCGTTTAAAGTACCCGACTACATATAAACGAGGTCAAGGTACTGAGCCTAAGCAATTACTTTCTCTTCAGTAACAACTCTTGCCTTAGCTACATCCTCAGTGATTTTAGGTAATAATGATTTGACAAACCATTCTGCCAAAATGTGATCCTAGATAAAAACTTTCTCTAAACGTCGTCGACATCGCCATTCATGAATATGATCTGAGATGTATGTAGACGTTGACTATTTTAATGAAGTTAGTAATTCTGTGCCATTGTCATATCTGACAGGCAACTGAAAATGAGTTAAGAATGAAGTGGATAACTGACTAAAATTATAAAAAGAGCTTCGTGGCAACTCAATGTACCACTTGGCCGCGAGACCAATTAGAGTGCGTTGAAAAAGGCGTAAGCGAATCCAATCATCTATAATGGAATTGGATGCACACCAGAGGTGATACGTCATCACATGATTTGATGGATCTTCTCCTGGCTTACCCTCAAACTTCGGGATATCACTGGGAAACTTATTAGGCATTGGCGGCCAATACGGAATATAGTAAATTGGATTGTTCGTAAGGCATGACAAATCAAGTAAATCCAAAGTTGCAATAAAAGGTAACTGATGGTTAGGGTCTCAAAAACCTTGGGTCATAAGGCCAGCTCAAGGAGGAGGATATCCAGGATAACTTGGAATTGGATTTGCGTTAAGAATATTATATCCTCCCAGAAAACCAGGATTAACCGGACCAAACTGGGGTTGTTGAGGTTGAGGTTGTTGATAAGTATACCCAGAGTACGTTGATATTGATAAACTGGATTTTGCATAGTAGGACTGTATTGATACTGTCCTTGGTACGGTTGATAAGTGAATTGCGGTTGACTTGTGACAACCGTACTTGGACTAGGTTGTCCTACAGGCATCTGAACCGAAGTTTGAATTGTAGGTCCAGACTGAGGTAAAGAGTTTTGAGGAGTTGATACAAGAACAATAGAAACCGAAGCTGTCGATACTTCAGAAGTAGGTAGGGTAGATTGAACAGAAGCTGCAGTAGTTACAATAGTCGTTTGAGGCAGAGTTCGAGGTGAACTAGGCCCAGAATGATGAACTACACCAGGTGCAGAAGTTTGAATAGTAGGTTGGATAGGTTGCTGGGTGGGACCAGAAACCAAAGGTTGTCTAGGTTGAGATGACAACTACACATTGGGTTGCAAAGTCTGTTGAGATGAATCCCACACCATGTTCATTCCGGGGTATGGACACATAAAATTTTAAGCATATTGAGGACCATAACCAGGTTGAGTATAGGGCTGATAATTGAAAGGCACATTTCTAGCTCCTTGAACAAATGGTTGACCAGAAGGTGGTTGGAAACCTTGAGTTGGGTACTGACCTTGAGGTTGATAAGTTTGAGGCACGTACTGAAACTGGGGTTGACCTTGAGGTATATATTGATACTGGGGTTGACCTTGAGGTATATACTGAGTCTGAGGTTGACCTTGAGGTATGTACTATCCTTGAGGTTGCCCCCGAGGCAATATTTGACTACCTTGAGGTTGCCCCCCAGGTGGTAATTGAGCACCTTGAGGTTTCCCCCCAGGTGGTAACTGAATACCTTGAGGTTGCCCTCCAGGCGGTAACTGACTACCTTGAGGTTGCAGATTTGGAATAGCACCAGACATCATAAGAATTTCTTATACGCTCAATGGTTGAGTTCCATTATTACCAATTGATACCCCATATTCAATGGGTTGAGGAGATGCTCCTGAAAAGGTACCAGAAAGTTACTAATACCCAAAAGGAACAGAAGGACTGCCATATAAAAATATTTCCATAGTTTGGGAAAACATGGATGACTGTTTTGACATATTCGAAGGAGGATAATAACCTCTAGGCATAGGATGAAAAGGAATACAAGGTGGTGAAGAAGCAAGACCCGAATTTTCTAAACAGTTCGTCAATGATACGTACAAAGCGTCACTTCTAAAAGGACTGTAGAAGATTGATTCACACTCCCTAAGTTCTAAAGTTGGTTGATTTTCAGGGAGAGTTATATCTTCGTTTGGACTAACAAGTTCTTCAATATAAATGAGTCTAGAAGAAAGATTTTGGGTAATGACACTTCCTACGCTGGGTGAACCAGGACCACTAGAAGTTGGAGAAGAAAATCCTGAGGATGGAGTAGTAGCAAGTTCAGTTTTAGGTTTAGAAATTTCACATTCCTCAATTAATTCACTAGTAGGAGAAATACTACCAGTAACTTCGGAAAATGAAATTGGTTCAGAAATATACTCTATTGCTGGAACTTGATAATCAGGGTGAATAATTAAAGATGATTCTTTGGCTTTCGGTGACCCAACTCTACTGTCACTAGGTGTTACAAGAGCTCTTAGCCCTTCAAGCTGACTTGGTGTATATTCGAGAGGTTTCCCCAGAAGTCTACGAGATTGTCTCGATAATTCAGCCACGATTAAATATTTAATCACTTCACACGCAAACAAAGAAAATCTTAATAAAATCACCTAAAGTGTCTAAAGAACCAAACAATTGAATCACACGCCTAAACATCTAAGGGTTCAAACCACACACAAATAGTAACTTTCCAAATCGAAAACACTAGTTGGTGATGAAATCCAACGTCGCAGAATTCAATATAGAAATGGCGGTTGGAATAGTTACCCCGACAACTTGCTTAATGGAACAGATTGGAAAAATTTTCTTCACAAAACCGTCTCAAATGAAGATAACCCCCCAGAGAGTCTAAGTGAGTCTAGTCGACGTCTGCTCCAGGTACAGTGAGACCCATCCTTCACCATCACCTTAAGAAAGAATCTTAAGATTATGGTCAGTAAGGTTACCAACAGTACCAAATACAACTGGGGGAACAATCTACGATCTTATCTCCGCACAAGGGCAGAGTAGCAAAGCTCAATCCCCTTGAAGGCTTCTCGACAATGATCAATCCGAGATTTACCAACAAGTGACCCCAAGTTCCTCGACAATGGTTAATTCGAGGTTTACCATTTATAATATGTGCAAATCTGCTATCTTTCCCAATAAGACAGACTTGATTATCTCAAAGGTTCGGACATGATCTCGTGATTGAATCCTTTAAGAGGAGCTTCCCAGATTATATCAATTAAAATTGGATTTATTTCCTACCGCAAGATACAACTACTTGTTTGTTTGAACTATCTGGGAGAGTTAGTTACTCCCTACTCCAAGATACTAGCCTAAGCTATATTGGTGATAAGAGCCCTAGAAATAAAAAGATTGCTAGATGAATTTTAATTAAGCATTATTTTTATAGATTGTTTCTTAAGTCAATAGGTATGGAGATGAAACTTTGGTGGTGTGAAGACTCGACTCCAAAAATAATAAAAAATGCACCTAAAATGATAAACAATTCGTTTTTCCTTTCAATGAATCTCTAGCTAAAGAAAGAGTTGAGAATGCAATTCCTTGAAAAAAAAATCTTTCCTTCGACATATAAACGAAAAGAAAATCTTTTTGTCTTTTCAGTAAACTCAAAACAAAGCTACTAATTATGCTCACAAAACAAATCCCTTTTCTTTTCCACACTCAAAACTACAGAAAACAATTCTTTCAAAAGAGAATCTATAATTTCTAGAAAATACACTCAAAACTATGAAAAATTTAATCTTGAGATCTAAACTTCTAAAAACCTAATCGAAATAAAAGCTTCAAATGTTTTTGAGGATGTTTTACTTAGTTATTCAGTAAACTAAGGATTAATTCATTCAGAATAACAAATCAATCAAAAAACACCGAGCTATGTTTTCTTTTATAAAAAATGAAATTCACAACTTATGACCAAGTTCATTCAAAAATTTGCAAAGAGAAATGAAATCTATTTCTCACCAAGGGAGGATTTCACAAACCAGCCAGAATCATCAAGAAGACAAAAGATACCAGGGTGATCTAAGGTTTCTTAGGCTTCTAATCTTTAAGTCACTACAAAGACCACGTGAAAACCAATCCAGGCATGCAAAACTTCTAGAAATTCATCTAAAACACAAAACCAATGGAACTTACTCACAAGAGACTTTTGACAGGACACATGCAGATCTGGGCAGAGACTAAAAGTAATAAATAGAACCTAAACTTAACTGGACGAATTGATTTTAGGTTTTTCAAAAATTTGGACAGGGTCCATAGGCTTCCAGTATAACTAGATGCGGTATCGCTCTGTGCAATAAAGTAACAGTGCGGAGAGGTCCGCACTGTAATATAAACAAAATTTGTGGTCCTCTTAAAAATTTCTAAAAAAACAAAAAACAATCCAGGAGCTAAAAACTACCCAATCCCACACACATCAAGCAAAAACCATAAACAAAAATCAAGTTTCTCAAGTCAAAGACAAAGGAAAATTAAAAAACCAAATCCAGTTCCCCAGTGGAGTCGCCAATTTTTTGGCCAGATAAGTTGTTCTTGCAGACAAGACCAATCTCCCTAGTATCAATAGATATCTAGCAACAAGTAGGACAAGCAAATCTACCTTTCTCTAAACATACTGTGATTCATTAATAAAAACTAAAGAGGTGTTTTAGACGCTACCTTAAGTCCAACGCTAGTTTGTGGCAGCCATACTCCAATAGCTCCGAAAGAGTTTCCTTTTAAGAACCTACGATCACAAACAAGCACACATCAAATAACCCTTGCATAGCTAATATAGTAAATCATGTTCATCATGGTGATCAAGGAATCCATGAAATAAACTATAAAACACAACTTATTGAGAAAAATAAACTTGATTGTATTAACTTTGAAATAGAAGAACTTTACAACCTTTGGTGCCTTGATGCTGTACAAGCTCTTCCCAGGGTCCAAACAGGAATCTCCTTTACTTTGACAAGCCTCACTCTCTTCCAAATGAGATCAAAAGGTCTGTAGTCTCTCCTCTCAAAATCTCAATTAGGAAGACTAAGTTCCAGCAACATTTACACTAAAAAATATTCAGCTTTCAACCTCCCTAGTAACCGGCCCAATGCTTCATTTTATAGTGCAAAGGAAGGAGGTTACAGGTCCACCATTGAAGGGATAGAGTCCTCCTTCAAAGGCATAATCTCCTCACATCAAGGGGTTAGATACTAAAGGTATGGGATGCATGAACCCTTAAGGAGCGAACTTGCCACCTCGAGATTCCCTCTAGAAGCTTCCAGAAATGACTCAAAGTGAGTTTTTAAGAATGTACTTGCACCTTTCTGACTTTTACAGGGGTCCGCACCCATAACATAGAGACAGAGCGGTCAAGTGTGCAGAGGACATGACCAATAGGTGCGGTACCACAGGTAATGCTAAGAAAAAGTGTGGAACCAGAGTTTTAGAGATTTGTTAGGTCTTTCTCTTATTTAAAAGGCTTGATATGAAGAACTCAGGTTTAAGATTTGCAAAGGAGGAAGGTAAGAGTGATGATAGACTCACACTAATTGTAGAATGTCAAGGTGACAATTTTGTGCAACACTCCCTCCCTCTCTCTCTCACCTTTCCCTCCCCCCTCTCCTTCTCCCGCTCCCTCCATCTCTCCCTCCCTCTTCTCCCTCCCTCCTCTCCTCTCCCTCCTTTGCCTCTCTCTCTCTCTCTCTCTCTCCTCTCTCTCTCTCTCTCTCCCTCCTCTCCCCTCTCCCTCTTGACTCTCCCACTCCCAACTCGTGCTCCTCCCCTCTCTCTCTCTCTCTCTCTCTCCCTCTCCCTCTCCCTCTCCCTCTTCGTTTCTCTCTCTCTCTCTCTCTCTTTCTCTCTCCTTCCTCTCCCTCCTTCCCTCTTCTCCCTTTCTCGTTCCCTCCCTCTCCCTCTTTCTCTCTATATCCCTATCTCTCTCCCTCTCTCTCTCCCCCTCTCCATCTCCCTCTCCTCTCGCGCTCCCTCTCGCACTCACAACCTCTCTCTCTCTCTCTCCCTCTCCCTCTCCCTCTCATGCTCCTTCTCACTCTCTATCTCTCTCTCCCTCTCTCTCTCTCCCTCCTCTCCCCCACCCCCTCTCCTTCTCCCACTCTCACTCTTGCTCCCTCTCTCCCTACCTCCCTCCCTCTCTCCCTCCCATCTCTCTCTCTCTCTCTCTCTCTCTCTCTCTCTTTCCCTACCTCTCTCTCTCTCTAACTTAATCTCTCTCTCCCACTCCCTCATCTCCCTCTCCTACTCCCTCCCTCCCTCCTCTCCCTCTCAGTCTCCCTCTCCCACTCGCTTTCTTGCTCCCTTTGTCCTTCCCTCTCTCCCTCATATATCTCTCTCTCTCTCTCCC
>APFE031130775.1:4555-16813 GCA_000404065.3 Pinus taeda
GGGGCTCTGCCCCCCCTCTAACCCCCCGGTTCACTAAGTAGGTTAGTCGTGGAAAGAATATAACACAACCCAACAGGAGTATGCAGTGCCTGCGATGAAAACCAATTTGCGAGATTGCAATATCAGCCTTTGGCACTAAGAACCATCAATAATCCTTAAGTGTGAGCCCCAGGAATCTGTTGATCATTGATTGCAATTTTGCCTCCATACTTAGCCATTTTTTGGTCTGCTAGGCATTTCCAAGGCAGACCTTCAAAATGATTTATATTCTGCTCCAAGAGTCCATTTTTGGATTTCCATATACCATTGGAAAGTGCTTTTCAAGCACTATGCAATGGGGAGAGCCTGATTTAGCTCTGAGATCTTCTGTGGCCTAGGCAAGCGGCTCCAAAATTCACTACTCTTGGGAAACTTTGACCATTTGAAACCCACAATGCAATAAGTGACAACACACAACACACGCCATTTGCTGAATTGTTTTGTTCATTCTTTCTACCACTCCATTTTGTTGAGGATTTTTAGCTATGGAAAAATTCATTTTTATGCCATGTTGCTCACAAAAATTGAAAAAACGATCTGATATAAACTTTCCTCATCTATCATATCTAAGACATTTGTTTTCATTCCAACTCATTTTCCACCATAGCCTTGAATATTTTAAAATTTCCAAATGCCTCATATTTATACTTTAGTAAACCAACCCAACACATTATTGTAAATTCATCAATTAAGATCAAGAAGTATTGTTCACCATGAGGATAATTCTTTCTCATAGGTCCACATAAATCAGTGTGAACAAGTTCAAGGGGTTTCCCTGAAGTGCATTCTTTAGCTTTAAACTGAACGCTAGATTGCTTACCAAATTGGCATGATTTGTAAATATATTTTCAAGTGGATAGATGTATGGTAAGTCAAGAACTGCTCCCTTTTTGTTTGATTTATATAGTTGAGAAAAGATGATGTCTCCCAATATTCTAGGCTAGAGACAACTTTCTTCAAATTTTCTAAAATATCAATGCTCTTTTCCGCCTTCTTGAATATAGACATTGCCAGGAGTTCTGGTTCCCTTGATTATAGTTGTACATATATCCAAATTTCTTACCACACAATTATTTCATCTGAAAATAACTTCATGCCCCTGATTGCACATTTGACTAGCGCTTAACAAGTTATGTCTTAGCCGATCAACAAATAATACATTCTCAGCCTTGACCTTTTCTTTTAATACCATAGATCCTTTTCCTTTAATAGTAGTAGGTGAATTTTTACCAAAAGTCACATTATTTTCATTCTAAGTTTCATTGAAAGAAACAAACTTTTCTTTGTCACCTGTCATATGCTTTGACCAAATGTTATCAATGTACCATAGATTCTCTCAGTCTCCTGCAAACAATGCTGGACCACAATTTCCAAAGGAAGTAATTCTATTTTCCCATACCTTGGGAGGTTATGTATTATATTCATGTTGATAAGATAAATTTATCTTGCTTCTACATTATGTTTCTTCATCACCAAATTTATTACAAATAGAAAATTCAACTCCATTTTGAAGAGGGGAGAAAGAATTATAAGAAGACTTCTTTGATCTATTTGCGTTATGTTGTTTTCCATCTTCTCTAGTCATAATAATTTTATAAGAAACACAATGAACTGCATTGTGACCAAAGTGGTGAAAAGTGAATCATTGACCATTGAAGTAAGAATACCTAGGAATATAATACCTTTTTGAGTAGCTTTTCCTTTGTTCATGAAAATATTGTTTTTCCTGTGTCTAGTTTTACCCTTCATTCTTTTGTTGAGTGCTACTATTGTGAAGATTTATTCCTCTTACAACATCGACGTAGATTTTTGTACCTCCTTCAAAATATTTCATAGGTTCTGATGTTTCACCATTTTGATTTGGATTGTATCCAAGACATATCTTGATTTGTGGAGAACACTGAACTTTAATTATTTCCTCTAAAGTTTCAGATCTCTTAGAAAATCTTTTAGAGCCTTTGTTTTTTATAGTTCCTTTCTTAAACCCACAATTTCAAGTTCTATGTTTTCATAATTCTTTTCCCTTTCTTGGAATTGTTTATTCAAAGATATTCTACTAATTTAGCTTCTTGTAGACTAATCTTTAGCTAGGTTATTTCTTCAACTAGCTTGTTTTCTTTATGCATACTGATTTCCTGTTCTTGATCCTTGTTTATGATCCTGAGTCTATCAATTTCTTCTAAGAATCCATAAATTCATCATCATTAGACTCATCTACACATTGTTCTTCGAATTCCATAAGTAATTGAAAATCTTGATCTAATTCATCATCCTCATTATTGGAAGAATATTCACTATCTTCATGAGTATAAAAACTTTTCTTGCTTGCAAAATCTCTAATGAAATTATTCTTTGAAATATTCTTTCATTTTTCATGATTTTCTTTATAAGGACACTTAACAACATATTGATCTACTCTTTTTTAGGTCCCTATACTACTAGTGTAACCACCTATTGTTATTACTGCAACCCCCTTATTGTATTATTGTGCCCATATAGCCCCCATGTTGTTATTATTATGCCCCATAGAAGCACACTATTGTTATTGTTGTGCCCCTACAATATAATTGTTTTATATGCTTTGATTCCATTGGGACCCCTTAGACTCCTATATATAGAAAGGAGGTCTTGTCATTTGTATCATCCAAGAATTGTTCATTTGTGTAATGTAAAGGAGGTTTACCCCTCAAAGAGTCTGATTTTGAAGTCGTTGATCTATCTTTTCTATCTTTTGTGAGCTGGTTTCATAACATTTGGTATCAGAGTTTTGGATTCTAGGGTTTCACTCCTCCAAATAGTTCATCGTGGAATTGTCACTATAACCTTTTCTCTACAAATTTTTAAAAGATAAAAACAAAACCTATGTGAGACAAAATAGTTCTAAACTTCGAGTCCAAATTTCAAATCGTTTCTTGCTATATTTTGGGAGATATGATCTGAGGAAGTTAGGGTTTTTGTAAGCTCAAGAATTCCATCTCAAATAGGTCATCGTGGAATTTTCACTATAATTGTTTTTCTACGAATGTGCAATATCTGAAATTACAACCCATTTGATTAGAAATCTTGGTGAAGCTTGGGTCTGAATTTCATATTTTGTTTCATTAGAGTTTCAGAGATATGGTCCAAGACATTTAGGGTTTTTTCAGGCTCTCGAATTACATCTCAAACAGGTGACCAGGGCAAACTCCACATAACTTTCTCTCTGAGCATCAGATTGAAATTTCGTAAAACATTACAAAACAAGGAAAACCTTTGGTTTGTTGTGTATTAGTTTTGGGTCATAAGGTCAAATAGGGACACGTGGCACTTTGTACAAGTTTGCTCTACTGAACCACTCTATAATCAGGTCATCGTGGGAGATTTAGCATACGACTTCCTTGGAGAATCCAATCTTGATTAGACTTATGGGGTTCGAAAGAGGACTAAGAGAGCTTCCGCAAGACGTAATTTTAGACCTTGGGGATCCGAAATTACAAATATACAATAGATTCAATATCGAGCTCCTACAAAGTGAAAAAAGGTGTGTAGTTCTTTTTTAAGTTTTGCATAAGTTTGGTTGAAAAATTAGTTTGAGGGAATTCAAAGGGAGTTGAAGCTAATATGGATGGTATAGAAGAAAAAATTAAAAGAAACATGGAAGATTTGAAGATAGATTTGACAATGTTGCTACAAGAAATGCTTACTAATGGTGAAAGGGTAGTAAAGGAAACTCATGATGAGAACAAAAGAAATGTTAATAATGATTTCATAGACTCTAACGTTGGATTGAAGACCCACCATGTTCCAAATATCTATTGACATTATGATTCATGTGTTGTACTTGATGGCAACCCACTTGTAGAAGAACAAGTATATGGAAACTAGATGAATCTATGGGATAGATCATAGATGATAGAATGATGGAACAGAGATGAATTTGCAGGTC
Organism: Pinus taeda; assembly: GCA_000404065.3. Classification (NCBI taxonomy): domain Eukaryota; kingdom Viridiplantae; phylum Streptophyta; class Pinopsida; order Pinales; family Pinaceae; genus Pinus; species Pinus taeda. The sequence continues at coordinate 8,520 of APFE031130775.1, forward strand.
AGAGGTGACAAAATGATGGAAGAGAATAATGGTCAAAGGTTTGATATAGGGAGATTGTTAGTGTGTGTTTTCCTTGATATTTTATGAATGAACTAATTGATAAAAATATAAACAGGATGTGACATAGTGCATGTCAGTTGTGTTTACAGATGTGACAAAATGCAAGGTAGTTTAGAGAAATCAGTTCAGAAGTGATGTATGATGGAAAATCACATTATAACAGGTCAATTTAGAGGTAACAGGGCAATGGTACAAAAGAGTATGATGTTGGAACAAAGGAATATAGATCAGAATCAAGAAGTTGAAGAAAAATGATGTTTTCATGTATGTTAAGTTGTATACGTGGGTTCATTATACAAAAAGAGCGTATATGCATGGGTTCACTGTACAAAAAGAGCGTATATGTATGCACAAACTTTCACAAGAGGAAAATTGCATATGGGATGAAAAATTAAATAAATGATCCAGGTGGATGTTGGTGGCCACCCACCTATCCCATTTGGACCCCCACAACTGTCTCTTTCAGTTTTTTCAGTTTCCTTAGTTGTAGCGCAATTTACTATTTTAGCAGTTTTTCGAGTCCTGAACTTCCGAAGCCATATTGAGGCCCTAAACGACGTTTTTTGGGAAATATGGGAGCAACGTGGGTCCATGGCCCAATATTGCTCTTCCCAAAGTTGTAGTGCTCAAATAGATCTTTGTAACAAGCTATTGTACGTATCAAACGAAGATCGGGTGCCAAAGTTACGACCCCGGGAAGTTGATGTACCAACTTACCCAAAACGGGGCCCACAATTTGGCATTCCATCTTCTAGGGTTAGTTTTAGAATTTTAAGGGTTTTCCATTGTTTCTCAACAATAAATAAGCCTTAGAGCTTCATTGTAACACAGAGTTCAGAGGCATGTAACCACCACATCTCTTCTTAGAGATAAGCTACCATTGCCCAGCTGGTTTATTTCCATTTCTGTTTGTAAGCATATATCAGTATTTTACATTAATGAAATGAAGTATTATTTCCACTGCATCTTTGTGTTTATGGTTATTTCTATATTTTTTTGTATTTCTATTTAAATCTGGATCAATTGTATCAAAGTGGTCTGCTTTTTCTCTGTTTTTCTTTGCATGTCCCCAACGAGGTCGAGATATAAGGAGTTAGTGCTTGAACCGGTCGAACCTTTGGAAGACCAGCCTCGAAAATCCCAATGGCCTCCCATGGCATATGAAAAGAAAGATGAGGGGGCAGGAGATCCTATCAAAATCTTGCTCGAAGAAGCCCTCAAGTGGAAAAGGAATGCGATGATGGATAACTTTGCCCAAATCCTTCAGCAGCTACCTAGAGGCGATGCATCGGCTTCCAACAACGACTCTGAAAATTCCACGCCCTTTAAGGTATGAGTTAATTTTGAAATCCCCATCTTCGAGGGTCAGATAGACGCAGATGCCATATATAAATGGTTAAATCTGCTAGATGGGTATTTTTCTGTTCATGAATTTTCGAGTCAAGAAAAGATTGTTTTCGCTCTTCTCAAAGCAGTCCCCCACGTCAAGGACTGGTGGGAAACCCACTGCGAGCAGAAGAATGAAAGCACGAGCTCACTATTTTAAGTTGTACCCACTTTGGATTCATTCCGGGATGGCGTCAAGGAGCGGTATTACCCCGTCAAAAGCTATGAGGACAAATACATCAAATGGACCACACTACGGCAAGGAAGGGACCAAGATGTGTTGGAGTTCACAAATATTCTTCATACCCTTCGCACGTAGTTGGGAATTAAGGACTCTGAGTTGCATTTGGTACTCAAGTACCATGGTTGCCTACATCCAGGAAGAGATGGAGTTCCTGAGCATCTCCTCACTCGGCACGGCATACCAATACACTGTCAAAATCAAGCAAAAGTTTAAATAGAAGAAGCCAGACTTTGGGTCTGTGAATCCGAAGACGAAAGGACAAAGCAAAGGCGGGGTGACCCAAGACAATCCGTTGAAGCCACAGGAAAAGAAAAACACCATGAAGTCAAAGAAGGACACAGAAAAGTGGTCTGAGTTCCAAAAGAGTCCCACTTATAATAGAAGTGAGTTTTGGACCAAGCAGTCGCTGGTGGCCAAGCTGAAGGCTTCTGAATCAGATGCATGCTCTGATCCTAAGTCAAAACCTGACAAGGGGAATGGAAAAGGGAAGCAGATCATTGACGCAGAGCCCAGTGCCACTATTGCCACCGCCAAGATCCAGAAGAATGAGCCTAAAGATGCAGAGGAGGGGGAGTTTCTTTTCCACTCACAGATGTGCGTGAAGGGTTTGCCACTACAATTCATTGTTGACAGTGGTAGCCAAAAGAACATCATTTCAATAGAGTTCATGAAGCGGTTGGGCCTACCGACTACCAAACCTGCAGCCGTACAGTATTAGGTGGCTTCATGAAGGAAGAGATCTCAAATTTCTACGGCAATGCCACCTTACCTACAGCATCAAGCCCTTCACAAATGAGGTATTGTGTGATGTTACACCACTGGATGTTTGTGATGTACTATTAGGCCATCCATACTTGTGGAGGTGACATGCTGTGTATGAGTCAAGGCCTCATGCTGTCATTATTTCTTTGTGTAATTCATTATACAAGATACCGGAGGTAGCCCCACCTACTGCCATCTCTTTTATCATGGCCAAGAAAGGCAACAAGCTCATCTCCTAGACTAGGAAATTCATTTTCTGTCTAGTTTGCTCCTAAAGCAAGGGGAAGATCATCACCACATCCATGGCCCTCGTGAAGGGTTCCTCCATGCAGCAGTAGCAGCAAAGGGATATGGTCATGATAGAACACAGGAACAACTTCTTGTCACGCATAGGGGTACCATAAAAGCTTCAGGTGGGTAACAAAGTCTGGTTGCATCTGCAAAAAGAACACCTTACAAGAGCCCATCAGAAACTTAGACCTCTCCGACATGGTCCTTACACCAGTACCAAGGCTACAGGAAACAATTCTTTGAAGCATAGCATTCTCCCATTCCTTCACTTGCACCGATTGTTCAATGTGTACCACCCTTGACCATGCGTCCCACTATTACTAGACACATGCGAGATTTCAAAACAACTCATCAGGGACCAAGTTCAGCAGATGGAGGAACTCAACGCAATGGGGATCATTGCTTCCTAAGGGGGGAGGAATGATCTAGGTGGATGTTGGTGGCCATCCACCTATCCCATTTGGACTCCCACAACTATCTCTTTCAGTTTTTTCAGTTTCCTTAATTGTAGCGCAATTTACTATTTTTAGCATTTTTTCGAGTCCTGAACTTCCGGAGCCATTTTGAGGCCATAAATGATGTTTTTTGGGATATCTGGGAGCAACATGGATCGATAAACCGATGCTTCTCTTCCCAAAGTTGTAATGCTCAGATAGATATTTCTAACAAGCTGTTGTACGCATCAAATGAAAATTGGGTGCCAAAGTTATGACCCCGGGAAGTTGATGTACCAACTTACCCAAAACAAGGCCCACAACTTGACGTTTCATCTTCTAGCGTTAGGTCTTGGGATGTTAAGGGTTTTCCATTGTTTCTCAACAATAAATAGGCCTTCGAGCCTCATTGTAACATAGAGTTCAGAGGCATGTAGCCACCACATCTCTTCTTAGAGATAAGCTACCATCGCCCTAGCCGGATTATTTCCATTTTTGTTTGTAAGCATATTTCAGTATTTTACATTAATGAAATGAAGTATTATTTCCGCTGCATCTTTGTGTTTATGGTTATCTCTGTATTTTGTTGCATTCCTATTTAAATTTGGATAAGGAAATTAAGGTGAAAGAATACCAAGGGTCAATACCATGGTATTAGCCCACAATATTGAGTGGAGTAACGGTTATTTGATCCCATCTAAGAATGCCATAGGTTCTAAGTGTTGTTTGGTTCAAGATATTGAGAAAGGAGAAAAATATATAAGGAGGAAAAGATCAAAGGGCTAAGAGCACAAGTAATGAATATCTTATGAAGTGTTAGATCAAAAGCAAATATGCATGTTATGGGTTTCTGATGCTTTGCTTGATCTGAACTAACTATGCACTTGAGTGTTTGATGATGGATGAGATCTAATAATGGATTAGGATCATAATGACTTATCATTATGTGATCTAATAATGGATAGGCTAGATTTGAGTGCTAACACATGTTTTGTCCTTTAAATGCTATGATATGGGTATGTCTGAAGTCTGGAATAGCTGCGAAGTTATAAGTAAGTATTTGTAGATATATACATTGGTTTTCTTTGGTGAAGGTGTGTATACACGCTAGTTTGGCTCTTCCAAGTAGCGTATGCAAAATAAAAGTTTGATGTTCAGAGATGACTGATCTATCTTATCAGTTGTAAGGTCTCACCTTAGCAACCATCAATAGTATAGATAAGCAAAGGTCACATTGAATACTATTACTTAATTTTTATTTTTATTTTTATTTTTATGTTATTTTTGTTTTACTCATAATATGACTAACTTAGCTATCATGTAATCATGTTCCTTCAACTATTTCAATGTAAGGATATAACATAAGAAGTCAGGGAAAACTTTCCCTTAAGACCAATTCCAAACACATTTCCTCTCAAGTTTAAAAGATCATAACATGTGCTCTTTTCATACTTATACATGAGCTCTAAGTAAGAGTGGAAATAAATTCTACCATAATTCCATGTGTGAACATTAAGCTAGATCAACCAATTTGATTTCCTAGATTATGCTAAATAAGCTTCATTTATTGACTCTTGATATCATAACCACAAAAGTAGTATACTTCTTTTACAAAAATCACATATAAGTGTATGAGTATTAACCTACCTATAGCAAGGTAACTGAGGGAAGAATATGTCTCTCTTCATCAAAAAATCTAATAAATATGATATGTTTATGAAATACAATCACAAAATATATTGAACCGACAACATTTCCAACTTCATCAATTAAAATTCTTAATCCCAATTATTAAGGCAATGTTGCAATCATGAGAATTATTTAATGAATGTTGAAACAAAAGCAACTACTGTTACTACTTCAGAAGCATGTTATTCTTCAAAAAGTGTCATGTAAAACAATGAAACTGCATAAATTGGACATAAGTAGTTATTTTCTATAGTCATTGAAGCACAAGAATGCGCCCATGAACACATGCAGCTCAGAAAAAAACTTATTATGCTGACTTGCACAAAATCCTACAGAAAGTCACTATAAAATTGTTTCCAACAACCCCACTTTTTCTACGAAAGATCTAGATAATAAAAGTAACAACAATCCTATTCTATATTCACATTTCAGAAAATTATTAAATTATTTTTCATGTTCATACAAAAAACTTGCAAACATAAGAAGCTACATCCATCAAATAGTCTATTCATAAATTTCTAGTACATAAAAACTATGGTAAGTAGGAATTTTACTAACAATTTATATGCACAAAAACTACAGCCATTCATGTCTTTTGATGAACACTTTGCATGACGGCAAGTATGAATTTTACTCTAACAATTTATATGCACAAAAACTACAGCCATTCATGTCTTTTGACAAACACTTTGCAAACATGAAATCTACAGCCATTGAGGCATTTTGACAAATACTTTGCAAGCATATAATCTACAACAATTGAAGCATTTTTCAAAACACTTGGCAATAATGAACTTGAGATTCTTCTTCAACCTATTCGACTCACAAAATTCAGAAATTGAAACTTCAAGTGTTGGCATCTTCAAACAAGGACTAAACAATCTTAGTTTTTCATAAAAAACTCGAAAACATGTGCATATAATTGACAACAACACGCTGTAAAATTGACCCGATTTTCAATATGGGTTCTGCAAAGTACTTTTCTAGAATCACACGGGGGGTTAAATGGCTAAAGGCATGGATACCCCCTGATGTTGAGAGGAAAAGTAACAGAATGTTCCAAAGATGTGATTTATTAAAACAACAACAACAACAACAAAAACATTCCTACTTTATCACTTTGTCAAACAATTAGTGTGCAAACTTCATCTACAGCTGTACATGGAGAAAAAAACTCAAATTTATGATAATATGGTATTGTAGTCAACTCATGGAAACCTGCAATGGACAAAAATTCATTATAAAAAGAACTTAAAACTTTGGCAACACATTATTGTTTTAATCTCCCTTCATGTGCATTCTCAACTACAGTTGTGATTCATTATTGGTTAGCTCATAAATAAATTTGTAAATATCTCATAACCATTCATAAGTAGCAATTTCCAATGAATTTTAAAGTTCTACAATACTTTTAAATTAATAGTAAACTAAAATTTCAAGAATGCTTATGAACATACCTGGCAGTGTATTTATAAAATTCCAAAAAGATGGGAATATGCTCCAGCTCCAATGAGATTGTGCTCATGCTCCAATATCCTTACCAACTCATTGTGAACCATCCATTTTCCTCCCAACCATATCTAGGGGGTACTTCTCCCCCTGGAACCCCCCAGCTATAAGAGCTCACAAACAGTACTAGAATATAGCAATAAAGAGATATCTAAGGCAAGCTTAGGAAGATAAGTTTCACTTCCTCCCAACACCACTCATGGTCAGCTCCACCGGATAGAGCTACATAGTAATTTAGATTAGGAATTTGAAAATCATTTCGAAAGCAATTGGCGACTCTCCAAGTCTCTCACTCTCATAATATTTTTCAAATCTCTCCAACTCTTGGTATCACAATGCACCTCCCTCCCCCTAAGTGAGAATACATGAGACACATATATAGGAGGAGCAACAAATTATCGTCATAAAGGAGGAGTAATATGCATGCATTTAATTCCATTTAGAGGAGTGTAACGCATGCCATTAACGAGAGTTATGCATGCCTTAGTTAAGGATAGTGTAACTTATGCATTAAAGAGAGTGTAAGAGGAATATTTTATGACATGTCTTTAATGAGTTGAATAGGAATATGCCATTCTTTTATGAGTGCATAAAATAGATTGTAATATATTATTAAAAGAGAGAGATTTACATGGAGCCATGAGATTCATCAAGGACAGAGGTGTGGAGTGATTGAGGAAATGAAGATGACTTGTAATTCTCTTTTAATAATAATATCATAGTCTCATAAAAGATAATAATAATATTAATAATATTGAGGATTAATTTGAGATTGAATGATTAGGATTCATTAATGATAAGTTAAGTGATTTTCCTTCAATTATACTTGATTGCCAATTTATGTAAGATGATTTACTATTTTTGGAAAGTCACGCTTGAGATGCTAGACATGACTTTCTATTTTTATAAAGTCACTCTAGGATTGTTAGAAAAGAGGTTTTATTAAGGAAATTAATCCTTGAGCTTCCCATGAGTGGTATTTTTCTTCCAAAGAATAGGGATTCCGTACCCCTATTGCATGCATCTTCATGCCTTGGTAGATTGTGGACTCTGCACCTTGATCTACTCTAAAGATCCAAGATTCCACACCTTGATATTTTTAAATATTCAGGACTATGTGCCCTAAACATTTTATTATAGATACAAGACTCCATGTCTTTATCTTTCATGGATTTAGGACTTCACGCCCTAATTTCCATGGCTTCTCATCTACTCTGCTTTGAAACTCCACACTTCACCTTAAGGTACTAATTATGAACTCATACCTATCTGATGGTTCATAGGTAAGGCCTTGTTCCAAGACCTGGACACATCACAATCTCATAGATAAAAAGAATCAATGAATTTCATAATTAACTTATTGACAGTTTACCAAAGATTGTGCATGACTTCCATAACCATTTTGGTTTTAGAGAAATGACTTCCACAACCATTTAAAATTTGAACATCCTTGTTTGAAAATAACCATGTTCCATATCACATCCTGCTGAATACAAGATTAAGCATATAAAATCATAGAAATAATGTATTATGACCACCATAGTGATTTATAATTTGAGTATCCTTGTTTGCAAATAACTATGTACCTGCCACATATTTTTCATTACAAGATTAAACATATATAATCATATAAATCATGTATCATCCATAAATCATAATTAACCATATGTTCCACATGTCCATGACCATCCATGGATCTATGTGTCTTGATCCTGAATCAACATACATGTCATACACATATTGCCAAACTAAGATAACAAAAGAGAAAACATCGATAATATGTTCTTAACCAAAATCAATTCTTATACACACAACAATAGATATTATCCTAATCACACAAGAAATAGGTGACCCAAAGTAGATCTATATCATATAAGCATGTACATAAGTTTCTCACGCATAATATTGTATCATTATAT
>APFE031130775.1:17569-31628 GCA_000404065.3 Pinus taeda
TTCATATTATGTTGATGTGTACCAAGAGTATCCAGTCTGAAAATTTATGAAACATGGTCCCTAGAGGACACTGAGGGTTGTAGCCTTCAATGAGGAAGTCAAATCTTCCTGCTAGTAGTGGATGGTGATTAGATCAAGGGGTTGGAGCTCCCTTCCAATAGCAATTAGAGAAGGAGTGAAGATGGTAGGTCGAAACCTATGTACTGATATCAGCCAGTACAAGAGCCAGGGGGTTGTAGCTCCCTTCCAATAGAAGCTGGAGAATGAGAGAAGGTTGTAGCCTTCTATTGGTGGGTTCCTGCATACTGGTATGAGTCTGCACTAGTACAAGACTGTAAACATATTATTCTTTATATTAAAATAAGACAGAGACAACAACAACATGTGGTTTTTTTCTTGCATTGGGTTTCCACCTTAAATATTGGTGTTCATGTGTGTGATGATTTATTCTATTATTACTGCACATGGTTACTGTCTAATGTTTAATAAAGTATTGATGCACTGATTAAAGATCAACATATGATGAATTAATTGAATCATAAGTTCACTTCATATATGCTGGTTTCCTTAAGAATAATTGCATGCACACACAAGTTCCCTTCACTGAAGTAGCATGTATAAATCAGATTCTAAACTGGAAAAAGTTGTTTATTTGTAAATACTGATTCACCTCGCCACCCAGTATCATTCCCAACAATTGCTATCAAAGCGGGTCCTTTGGCAGAAACTCGATTGCTTGAAGGAGATTCGTAGAAACAATGGGAAAGAAGCTAAAGAATAAAGCGCCTCAGAAGAAGAATACATCTCGAACAAATAGTAATAGCAGGAGAGACAATTGGCCATTAGCTGGAAGTATTCACATTCAGAATCACCTCATATTGAAGATGATCATGCAAAAGAATTATCAGGTACAAATTTTTGGTCTATTAGTGATACACTTCTCTATTCATGCAATATTGATGATAATGAAAGTGACAATGAATCAATAGAATTTGCTCTTATGGGTGAAAGTGAAAGAAATATAAAGGCATAAGTTAAAAGGCTTACAAAAAAATTAGAGATCAACAAGATCTATTGGATAAAAGGGAGTGTACCTACAAAGAAGATATTACAAGGTTAAAAGCTCAGTTACAGGAAGGAAACAAATTAAGGAAGTAGTGCAAGGAAAAGGAATATCAATGTCAAAGGCTATAGGATGAAGTGATATCATTGAGAAATGAATTAAATGAAAAGGATACAATAATCAAGAAAATTAAAGATAGATCGAATTACTATGAAAGGCTTGAAGCTAAGGATGTCTCTCTAAAAGAAGATCTTGAAAATTCAATTAAGCAGAATGAGGAACTAGCTCAAGAAGATGAAGAACAGGAAAATGAGATTCTCAAATTAAGACAACAAGTGGAAGAAGGAAGAAAGGTTGAAGAAATAATGAAGAAGCAATATCTAGAAAAGGAAGAGCAATATCAAGTTGAGGTAAATATCTTAAAAGGTAAATTAGAAGAAAAAGATAAACTCTTACGATTTCAAGATAATACTAAGATTTTGGATAATATTCTTAGTAGTCAAAGGTCTCCTATCATCAAATCTAGTCTTGGTTTTCATGAAATTGTTGAAGGTGAATCTATCTCACAAGATGAGGCAAGGAAATCTAATGCAAAATTTGAAATTTTCAACAAGGAGACAGGAGGTCAACCCCATCAACAACCAAGGATATAAAGACTTCAATGAAAATCATTTACTCCTAACTATGGAAGTGATAATCAATTCTTTCCTCTGATGAATAATGTTGAATGTTTTGTATCTCATAATCTTGGACATGCTGCAATAAGATGTAGAAGTAGAATGGTTCAAGCTAATAATCGTCACACATAAAGATCACCAACTTCCAGACACCTTAAGGGATATTGTTTTTCTTCCACTTCAAGAGTATCGGTTTGAAGTTGTTCTAGAGTGAGATACTTTATTTCTCTCAAGGAAAAACCAACCTCAGACTCAAAATCTCCCAGGAAAACCACATGAGCTACAATTGGAGGAGGTTTTATCTCAATAGGAAGGTTATTGCACTGCTTTTTGAATCTTTTGATAAATTATGAAGTATCCTCCTTAGGATTTTTTCTTACGGCATTAAACTCAGTGAGGAGGTACTCATGATCCCTCTTTTTTCCCCATTTCTGGGTGAAAGTGTTTTCCATCTCTTCCCAGTTAGTGATGGAGGCATTGGGTAGATCTTTGAACCAATGTCTGGCTTCTCCCTCGAGACTTTGTACAAAAAGTCTCATGACCACATCCAACTGATCCACATCTAGGATGTGAGAAAAGGAACTGAAGGCTTCAATGTGACTCTTTTCTATGTTATCATCTTCCCCATTGAACCTAGTGTTGGCATTATGATACAGGTGTTGTCCTTGATGGAAACTCACTTAAATAAAAGTTCATAATGCAACAGGTCAACAACAAAGGATTATAGATCAGACTCCAAAGAATGAAGAAAGAGAGGTATATGCTAGTTCACTTTGTCCAAGGTGCATATACATGCGGTTTAATAGAACAAAAGTAGCGTATAATGTATAAATGCATTTTCACAGGAGGAAAAGCGCGTACATGTTGGAAAATCAAGTTTTTGGTCCAAGGTATTTGATCCAAGGTATTTTGGTCCAAGGTATTGACCCTAGGTATTGGGTCCAAGGTATTGGTCCTAAGTGGTTTTGGTCCAAAGTATTGAGAAAGGCCTAAGAGTATATAAGGAGGAGAAGATCATTAGGCCAAGGTGTGTAACCAATGAGATTCTAAGGAATACTTCTATCTGAAGCATATATTATGCTGCAGGGTTATGTTTGGGACTAGATCTGAAATGTTCATGTGCACCTTGATTTCAACATTGGATTAGGAATCGTGAGACTTGAAATGAATTATCCTTGAATGATCTAATATTGATTGAGACTAGATTTGATGTTTTGCACCTGTTCTATTTGTTATCTACAATGATTTGGGTTTGTCTGAAGTCTGGAATTGTAGCAAAGTTCTGAGTCAAAATATGCAAATTTGTACGCAGGTTCATCTCGGCTAAAGGGCGTTTACGTGCAAGGTTCTGGGTTTAGCACACTGTTCTGGTGTTATTGATCTGGCTGTTCAGATTATCTGAATATTGGTTGATGTAATTTAAGTTTAAAAAGCTTTGATGGGTCCAGTGTGAAAATTTGATGAGATGTGGCCTTTAGCTTGTGGTGTTGTGATCTAGGAGTATCCAGTCTGAAAATTCATGAAACGTGGTCCCTGGTGGAAAAGTGGATTTTTCTATAGGCTGGCACCTACGTACTAGTATACATATTGGTTAGTACAAGAGCTAGGGGTTTGTATCTTCGTTCTAGTAGAAGCTGGAAAACGAGAAGGTTGTAACCTTCTGTAGGCAGAAATCTGCGTACTAGTATGGGTTTGCACCAGTACAAGATTGTAAACAGATTTTCTTATTATTAAAAGAAGACAAAGATGACAACAACAGGTGGTTTTTACCCACATTGGGTTTCCACCTTAAATCTTGGTGTTCATGTGTGTTTCTTATGTGTGATACTTTATTCTTCTTTTACTGCACTGTCTAATAAATCTATGATATACTGGTTTAAGCTCAACACATGATAAACTATCGAAATCATAAGTTCTCTGCATATACGCTGGTTTCTTTAAGCACAGTCGCATGTACATGCTAGTTCACTTCTCTGAAGTAGTGTATATAAATATTTTTGGGAAATAAAATTATTAATCTGATAATACTTATTCACCCCCCTCTTAGTATTATTTCCAACACCTAGGCAGTTTCTTTAGGTGGTTTTGGGTCATTGCACTTAAAGGCTGACGTACATTAAAGGGTGCATACTTATTTAGCAAAAATCCTGGGAGAGCCATCTGGATTGGTGGATGGGGATTAAAAATTTCTTGAGGAATTGGGGTCAAGACCACAGTGGTTGGAGAAGAAGCAGGGTATGTGAGGGCCTTAGGAGTAAGTCCTGAGTAATGAGAAACTATGGGCTGAGCATTGGAGGCGGAGGTGGAAAAGGTTGATGAGATGGTAGTACAAGCCGAAGGAGTCTTCCCTTTTCTGACTTTCTTGGAAAATAAATTTTCTGGATCAGATACAAATGGGGGTTTCTTTTGGGATGTATCTGAGCAAGTATGAGGCCTTTTATAAGCCAAGGTTATGAATGATAATGAGGGGGCTGTGGAGTCAATGAGGTGATATGAATGCAATTAGAACAGACTTCGCTCACCTACACGAAGGGTGTTAAATTTGTCTCATCCCAGGGGAAAAATCCTTCAATAAAATCCCCAGAAATGGAACCAAAAGATGTTGTCTATCCAAAAGACAGCCTTGGATTTCTTACAAGACCAATTCCTGGGCAAATCTAAATTCTATGTATCTTATATGATCCTCAAGAAACCGAAGGCAACATATGCATCTTCTACACATAGTAATTACAAATATACAAATATACACATAACATCATGGGTTGGTTCCTTCATCCAAAGATATAAGCCATGTATCTATGGTATCCTTTCACATATACAAATCACAAGAATAAGGCAAAAACAAGTGGAGACCAAGTAATCAATGACTTACAGTTTAATTAGTTTTTGTAGAATAATGAAAGAAGAGAAAGAGAATGATAACTCATCAAAAAGAGCTTGAAACATCAAGAGTTCTATACTTATCCAAGCTAAATATAGATAGGTGGATGTAAGAAGAGTGAATGCTATGATTTCAAGAAGCACACATTTAAATATATAATCTCAAACTTTCATACAGGCATATGTATTAACAAGTTAACACCAATGAACCTATAATAATATAAGAGATATTTCTGGCAACTACAATTGCTTGAAATCAGAGAGGAAGTGCGAACATAATGGAATTTTAACAGAGAAACAACATACTGTAATACTCGAACATGAGAATCACCAGTGTTTCATTCATATTAAGAAATATGTAGATTTGGAATCCATACAACTTCAGAAGCACATACAATTTTTTCCTAGAATTAAAAACCTTTCTTCAATGTTTCTTCCTCTCTTTTATAATGAGAGGGAGGGTAAGAAAATCAGTCACATAAATATCTTCAGGTGGAAATTTACAACTATATATATGAATGGTTTTCTTAGCGTAAATCCTCTAACTATGAATGTGTCACTTGGAAATGGCCCCATAGGATCGCTGAAAATGTTGAAACCGAGTGACACGTGTCTACCTGCCACGTTAGCATTCGTATTGCCACTTGTCGTTTGTATTTCTACGTCATTGGTGACATCAACTACCATGTCTAATCTAAGGACCAATCAGAGGTCTCCATGTGGCCCCCTGAAGGAGAGAGAAAAAGGCATGGCCGACCTTGTTTTTTCATGATTTTCCTGTGTATTTGATTTTCTTGGCTCCCTAACGATGTACCACTTCATCGCAATATTAGCGGTTTGTAAGTATTTTTAAGTTGAAACCTCATCGATCAGTCGATCACCAATGCCATGTGGAGGGGAGAGAAAGGGGGTCACCCATCCTTTTTTTGTTCACATCTCCTGTGTTAAATTGTTTTAGTCCTTTCCCAACAATACAACATTATATCGAAATTTGGTCCCTACGAGTTCTTGGAGTATGCAGTGACTGCGTGCCTGTGATGACAACCAATTTACGAGATTGCAATATCAGCCTTTGGCACTGAGAACCATCGATAATCCTTAAGTGTGAACCCTGAGACTCCGTCGATCGCCGATTGTGATTTTCCCTCCATACTTAGCCATTTTTTGGTCTGCTGGGCTTTTCCAAGGTAGACCTTCAAAATGCTTTATCTTCTGCTCCAAGAGTCCATTTTTGGATTTCCATATACCATTGGAAAGTGCTTTCTGAGCACTATGCAATGGGGAGAGTATGATTCAGCTCTAAGATCTTTTGTGGCCTTGGAAAGGGGCTCCAAAATTCACTACTCTTGGGCAACTTTGACCATTTGAAACCCACAATGCAGTGAGTGACAACACATGGCACATGCCATTTGTTGAATTGTTTTGTTCATTCTTTATACCACTCAATTTTGTTGAGGATTTTTAACTATGGATAAATGCCTTTTGATGCCATGTTCCTCACAAAAATTGAAAAAATCATCTGATATAAACTTTCCTCCTCTATCATATCTAAGGCATTTGATTTTTAATTCCAATTCATTTTCCACCATAGCCTTGAATATTTTAAAATTTCCAAATGCCTGATATTTATACTTTATTAAACCAACCCAACACATGCTTGTAAATTCATCAATTAATATCATGAAGTATTGTTCACCATGAGGATAATTCTTTCTCATAGGTCCACATAAATCAATGTGAACAAGTTCAAGGGGTTTACCTGAAATGCATTCTTTAGCTTTAAACTGAACTCTAGATTGCTTACCAAATTGGAATGATTTGAAAATATTAATTTTAAGTGGAGAGATGTCTGGTAAGCCAAGAACTACTCCCTTTTTGTTTGATTTATATAGTTGAGAAAAGATGATGTCTCCCAATATTTTGGGCTAGAGCCAACTTTCTTCAAATTTTCTAAAATATCAATGCTCTTTTCTTCCTTCTCGGATATAGAAATTGCCAAGCGTTATGGTTCCCTTGATTATAGTTGTACCTGTATCCAAAGTTCTTACCACACAGTTATTTGATCTGAAAATATCTTCATGCCCCTGATTGCACATTTGACTGATGTTTAACAAGTTATGTCTTAGTCGATCAACAAATAATACATTCTCAGCCTTGACCTTTTCTTTTAATACCATAGATCCTTTTCCTTTAATAGTAGCAGGAGAATTTTTACCAAAAGTCACATTCTTTTCTTTCTTAGTTTCATTAAAAGAAACAAACTTATCTCTGTCACCTATCATATGCTTTGACCAAATGTTATCAATGTACCATATATTCTCTTAGTCTCATGCATACAATGCTAGAACACAATTTTTAGAGGAAGTAATTTTATTTTTCCATACCTTGAGAGGTTATGTATTATATTCATGTTGATAAGATAAATTTATCCTGCTTCTGCATTATGTTTCTTCATCACCGAATTTATTGCAAATAGAAAATTCAACTCCATTCTGAAGAGGGGAGAAAGAGTTATAAGAATACCTCTTTGATCTATTTGCATTATGTTGGTTTCAATCTTCTCTAGTCATAATAATTTTATAAGAAACACAATGAACTACATTGTGATCAAAGTGGTGAAAAGTGAATCATTGACCATTGAAGTAAGAATACCTAGGAGTATAATACCTTTTTGAGTAGCTTTCCCTTTGTTCATGGAAATATTGTTTTTCCTGAGCATAGTTTGGCCCTTCATTCTTTTGTTGAGTGCTACTATTATGAATATTCTTCCTCTTACAACATCGACGTATATTTTTGTACCTCCTTCAAAAGATTTCATAGGTTCTGATGTTTCACCATTTTGATTTGGATTGTATCCAAGACCTATCTTGATTAGTGGAGAATGCTAAACTTTAATGATTTCCTCTAAAGTTTCAGATCCTTTAGCAAATCTAAGTTTTAGATCCTTTGTTTTCTAAAGTTCCTTTGTAAACCCACAATTTCAAGTTCTAATTTTTCATAATGTTTTTCCCTTTCTTGGAATTGCTTCTTCAAAGATTATTCAACTATTTTAGCCTCTTGTAGACAAATCTTTAGCTAGGTTATTTCTTCAACTAGATTGTTTTCTTTATACATACTGATTTCCTTTTCTTGATTCTTGTTTATGATCCCAAGTCTATCAATTTCTTATAGAGAATCCATAAATTCATCATCATTGGACTCATTTACACATTGTTCTTCAAATTCCAAAAGTAATTGAAAATCTTGATCTGATTCGTCATCCTCATTATTGGAAGAATATTCACTATCTTCATGAGTATAAAATAATTTCTTGTGTGTAAAACCTCTATTGAAATTCTTCTTTGAAATATTCTTTCATCTTTCATGATTTTCTTTATAAGGACACTTAATAACATACTGACCTACTCTTTGTTAGGTCCCTATACTACTATTGTAACCACTTATTGTTAGTATTGCACCCCGTTATTGTATTTTTGTGCCCATATAGTCCCCATGTTGTTATTGTTGTGCCCCATAGAAGCACACTATTGTTATTGTTGTGCCCCTACAATATAGTTGTTATATAGGCTCTGATTGCATTGGGAACCCTTAGACTCCTATATATAGAAAGGAGGTCTTGTCATTTGTATCATCCAAGAATTGTTCATTTGTGTAATGTAAAGGAGATTTACCCTTCGAAGGGTCTGATTTTGAAGTTGTTGATCTATCTTTTCTATCAAATGTGAGCTAGTTTCATAACATTTGGTATCAGAGCTTTGGATTCTAGGGTTTTACTCCTCCAATTAGGTCATCGT
The DNA here is from genome assembly GCA_000404065.3 of Pinus taeda. Lineage (NCBI taxonomy): Eukaryota > Viridiplantae > Streptophyta > Pinopsida > Pinales > Pinaceae > Pinus > Pinus taeda. The sequence goes on from APFE031130775.1 coordinate 25,984, forward strand.
GGAATTGCCGCTATAACTTTTTATCTACAAATTTTCAAAAACTAAAATAAAACCCATGTGAGACAAAATCATTCTAAACTTCGAGTCCAAATTTCAAATCTTTTCTTTCTATATTTTCGGAGATATGATCTGAGGAAGTTAGGGTTTTTGTAAGCTCCAGAATTCCATTTGAAACAAGTCATAGTGGAATTTTCACTATAATTATTTTTCTACGAATGTGCAGTCTCTGAAATTATAACCCATTTGATTAGAAATCTTGGTGAAACTCGGGCCTGAATTTCATATTTTGTTTCACTACAATTTCGGAGATATGGTCCAAGACATTTAGGGTTTTTTTAGGGTCCTGAATTACATCTCAAACAGGTGACCTGGGGAAACTCCTCATAACTTTCTCTCTAAGCATCATATTGAAATTTGGTAAAAAGTTACAAAATGAGGACAACCTATAGTTTGTGGAGTATCGGTTTTGGGTCCTAAGGTTGAAACAAGGACACGTGGCACTTCGTACAAGTTCGCTCTACTGAACCACTCTATAATCAGGTCATCATGGGAGATTTAGCATAACGCTTCCTTGGAGAATCCAATCTTGATCAGACTTGTGGTGTTGGACAAAGGACTAATAGGGCTTCCAGAAGACATAATTTCAGACCTTGGGGATCTGAAATGACAAATATATAATAGATTCAATATCGATCTCCTACAAAGTGAAAAATGGTGTGTAGTTTTTTTTAAAGTTTTGCATAAGTTTGGTTGAAAATTAGTTTGAAGGAATTCAAAAGGAGTGGAAGCTAATATGGATGGTATAGAAGAAAAACTTTAAGGAAAAATGGAAGATTTGAAGACATATTTGACAATGTTGCTACAAGAAATGCTCACTAATGGCGAAAGGGTAGTAAAGGAAACTCATGATGAGAACAAAAGAAATGTTAATAATGATTTCATAGACTCTAACGTTGGATTGAAGACCCACCATGTTCCAAATATCTGTTGACATTATGATGCATGTGTTGTACTTGATGGCAACCCACTTGTAGAAAAACAAGTATATGGAAACTAGATGAATCTACAAGACAGATCATAAGTGACAAAATGATGGAACAGAGATGAATCTGAAAGTCAAAGGTGACAAAATGACAGAAGAGAATAATGGTCAAAGGTTTGATATACGGAGATTGTTAGTGTGTTTTCTTTGATATTTGATGAATGAACTAATTGATAAAATTATAAACAGGATGTGACATAGTGCATGTCAGTTGTGTGTACAGATGTGACAAAATGTAGGAAAGTTTAGAGAAATCAATTCAGAAGTGATGTATGATGGCAAATCACATTATAACTGTTGGGTGTGGAGCCTGATTATCTTTTGTATTCAAAGGTTTCAGTCGCATGTATAGCCCAGGAATATTGTACACCCCTCCACGTGGGGGGAGGGACTTGTCCCACCCACGGGGGTTTGGGGGGCCCATCCCCCCTAGTTAGGGGGTCCAGGGGCTAGCGGTCCCCCAGCAGGGGTTCGGGGGCAATGCCCCTAAAGCTAAAAATAGATGTAAAATTGCCTTGTAAAAGTCTATTAATTTCTAGTCAATCTGGGCCATTCATTAGGCAGATGATCTGACAATAGAAATTATGTTTAGTTTATGGTTTTTTTCCCTAGAAGGCAACCCCTCACTATATATGAGGGAATTGTATTGCATCTATGTAGATCTGTATTCTAAGTGAGGAAGAGAGAGGAGATTGAGAGTGAAGAGGGTGTTACAGCGGATCTGCTATAGGTTGTATCTCTTCAGTTTGCTGGATAATATAATAAAACAAGGATTGGTTATTTCTCCGTGGTCGTAGCCCAAACTAGGTGAACCACATATATATGTGTCTCTCTTGTTTTGTGCATTTTCTGTGTTTATATTTCTGCAATATTTTATGTGATCCATTGCTCCATAATATATAATTTTTTAACAATAACAGGTCAATTTATAAGTAACAGGAAAATGGTACAGAAGAGCATGATGTTGGAACAAAGGAATATAGATTGGAATCACGAATTTGAAGAAAAATGATGTTTTCAGGTATGTTAAGTTGTATACGTGGGTTCCCTATACAAGAAGAGTGTATACACACGGGTTCACTATACAAAAGTAGCGTATATGTATGTATGCACTTTCACAAGAGGAAAAGCGCGTATGGGATGAAAAATTAAGGAAATTAAGGTGAAAGAATACCAAGGGTAAATACTATAGTATTAGTCCACAATATTGAGTGGAGTAACGATTATTTAATCCCATCTAAGAATACCACAGGTTCTAAGTGTTGTTTTGGTCCGAGGTATTGAGAAAGGCTAAAACTATATAAGGAGGAGAAGATCAAAGGGCTAAGAGCACAAGTATTGAATATCTTATGAAATGTTAGATCAAAAGCAAATATGCATGTTATGGGTTTCTGATGCTTTGCTTGATATGAACTAAGTATGCACCTGAGTGTTTGATGATGGATGAGATCTAATGATGGATCAGTATCATAACGACTTATCATTATGTGATTTGATAATGGATAGGCTAGATCTGAGTGCTAACAAATGTTTTGTTCCTTAAATGATATGATATGCATATGTCTAAAGTCTGGAGTAGTTGCAAAGTTATAAGTATTTGCAGATATATATGTTGGTTCTCTTTGGTGAAGATGCTTATACACGCTAGTTTGACTCTTCCAAGTAGCATATGCAAAATAAAAGCTTGATTTTCAGAGATGACTAATCTATCTTATCAGTTGTAAGGTCTCACCTTACCAACCATCAATAGTATAGAGAAGTAAAGGTCACATTGAATACTATTACTCAATTTTTATTTTTATTTTATTTTTGTTTAATTCATAATATGACTAACTTAGCTATCATGTAATCATGTTCCTTCAGTTATTCCAATGTAAGAATATAACATAAGAAGTCATGGATAACTTTCCCTTAAGACCAATTCCAAAACACGTTTCCTTTCAAGTTTAAAAGATCATAACATGTGCTCTTTTCGTACTTATACATGAGCTCTAAGTAAGAGTAGAAATAAATTCTACCATAATTCCATGTGCAAACATTAAGCTAGATCAACCAATTTGATTTCCTAGATTATGCTAAATAAGCTTCATTTATTGACTCTTGATATCATAACCACAAAAGTAGTATACTTCTTTTACAAAAATCACATATAAGTATATGAGTATTTGTTTTTTGGAAAATTAGCGTCTTTTTGAATGATTAACCCTCTAGGTTTCGCAGCTACCCTAGAAACAACAGTTTGAAGCAATTCAATGATTTTTCATATGTGTAATAGATATGAGAAAGATAGTGGAACCAACCTGGAACTTCTGCTTAATCCCTTGCTTGATCTCTCTCTCCTTTGGTAGATCCTGCAACTCCTCACCGTACTTAACAAACTTGGAGAGTACCTGCACAAGTATAGCAACAAAGAACTGTCAAAGCATCATGATCTATTACAACATAAACATTACATAATCAGATATATAATGAACAAATGATAGCATTCACAATTGCACAATCATATGGGAGAAAACTTGAAGAGCTTTATTAATAGAAAGGAGAATTACAACCCAATTGTATGATCCAGTGCCATTCTCCCAGCTTTATTCCTTCTTCACCTCATGAAATAGCAAGATCACTCCAACAAGAATACAATTCTCTCTCCTCAATTACAAACTATCAATACTTACTTGCAATTCATAACATTTCAACCTCCTCATCTCTTGGATGGGAGATCAATTTATATATTTTTGCAAGGGTGTGAGTCATCCATGGGGTTTGATTAGTTTCATTCCACTTGTTACAATTGGTTCCACAAGAGAAGGGATTGGAGATGGTTTCATAGTTCCTTTGTTCATCCTTGGGCGAATTCAAAGAGGCAAGTGGCACAGAAGAAGTTTCTAGAAGATTCCATGAGCAACCAACTAACAAACTATCTAGGAAATTTGTCCATCCTCGCCCATCTCACCCTATAGAAGGCCTAAATAGTATGCATCACACCCTGGCAGTGTACCATTCAGTATGCATTGCACTTTTCCAGTGGAGCAGTCAGTATGGTTCAATTTAGGCAATTTCTGGATGGTTTCTCAGATGGAATTTTTGGGGAATGATGTATTCAGATGACTACGTTCCTTTAGGGTATGAAACAACTCTTTTAGGGGTTGATGAGCCCTAATATATCGACATATAAGTTTTGGGTTGATGTGCCCATATATGTCTATAATAGTATTAACCTACCTATAGCAAGGTAACTAAGAGAATAATATGTCTCTTTTCATCAATATATCTAATAAATATGATATGTTTATGAAATACAATCACAAAATATATTGAACCAACAAAATTTCCAAATTCATCAATTAAAATTCTCAATCCCAATTATTAAGGAAATGTTGCAATCATGAGAATTATTTAAAGAATGTTGAAACAAAAGCAACTACTGTTACTAATTCAAAATCATGTTATTCTTCAAAAAATGTCATGTAAAACAATGAAACTACATAAATTGGGCAGAAGTAGTTATTTTCTATAGTCATTGAAGCACAAGAATACACCCATGAACACATGCAACTCAGGAAAAAAAAAAAAAAAAAAAAGCTTATTATGCTCACTTGCACAAAATCCTACAAAAAGTCACTATAAAATTGTTTCCAACAACCTCCCTTTTTTTACGAAAGATTTAGATAATAAAAGTAACAACAATCCTATTCTCTATTCACACTTCAACAAATTATTAAATTAATTTGACATAAGAAGCTACATCCATCAAATAGTCTATTCATAAATTTTTTGTACATAAAAACTATGGTAGGTAGGACTTTTACTCTAACAATTTATATGCACAAAAACTACAGCCATTAATGTCTTTTGACAAACACTTTGCAAACATGAAATCTACAGCTATTGAGGCATTTTGACAAACACTTTGCAAGCATATAATATACAACCATTGAGGCATATTTCTAAACACTTGGAAATAATGAATTTGAGATTCCTCTTCAACCTATTAAACTCCAAAAATTTAGAAATTGAAACTTCAAATGTTGGCATCTTAAAACAGGGACTAAACAATCTTTGTTTTTCATCAAAAACTCGAAAACGGATGCATATAATTGACAACAACAATCTGTAAAACCGACCAGATTTTCGATCTAGGTTCTGCAAAGTACTTTTTTGGAGTCACATGGGGGGTTAAATGGCTAAAGGCATGGATACCCCCTAATGTTGAACGGAAAAGTAACAGAACGTTCCAGAGATGCGATTTATTAAAACAACAACAACAAAAACATTCCTACTTTATCACTTTGTCAAACACTAAGTGTGCAAACTTCATCTACAGTTGTACATGGAGAAAAAAAAACTCAAATTTATGATAATATGGTATTGTAATCATGATCCGGATTTAAACAAGAACGCAACAAAATACAGAGATAACCATATACACAAATATGCAGTAGAAATAATACTTCATTTCATTAATGGAAAGTACTGAAATATGCTTACAACCAGAAATGGAAATAAACCAGCTAGGGCGATGGTAGCTTATCTCTGAGAAGAAATGTGGTGACTACATGCCTCTGAACTGTGTTACAATGAGGCTCGGAGGCCTATTTATTGTTGA
>APFE031130775.1:33451-73962 GCA_000404065.3 Pinus taeda
ATTTGATAGGATCTCCTGCCCCCTCGTCTTTCTTCTCATCCGCCATGGGAGGTCGTCGAGATTTGCGAGGATGGTCTTGCAAAGGTTCGACCAGTTCAAGCCCTAACTTCTTATATCCTGACCTCGCTGGGGACATGCAAAGAAAAACAAAGAAAAAGCAGACCGCTCTGATACCACTGATCCAGACTTAAACAAGAATGCAACAAAATACAAAGATAACCATATACACAAAGATGCAGCAGAAATAATAATTCATTTCATTAATGGAAAATACTGAAATATGCTTACAACCAGAAATGGAAATAAACTAGCTAGGGCGATGGTAACTTATCTCTGAGAAGAGATGTGGCGACTACATGCCTCTGAAATGTTCTCCACTGTGTTACAATGAGGCTCGAAGGCCTATTTATTGTTGAGAAACAATGTAAAACCCTTCACATCCCAAAACCTAACCCTAGAAGATGAAACGCCAAATTGTGGGTCCCGTTTGGGTAAATTGGTACATCAATTTCCTGCAGTCGTAACTTTGGCATATGATCTCTGTTTGATGCGTACGATAGCTCGTTAGAAAGATCTATCCGAGAACTACCACTTTGGGAAGGGCAACATCGGGCCATGGACCCATGTTTCCCCCAGATTTCCCAAAAAACATCGTTTATTGCCTCAAAACGGCTCCGGAAGTTCAGGACCCGAAAAACTGCTAAAAATAGTAAACTGTGCTACAATTTAGGAAACTGAAAGAGACAATTGTGGGGGTCCAAATGGGATAGTTGGGTGGCCACCAACATCCACCTGGATCAATATTAAACCTCTACAGTATTGTCTCGACTTACTTCCTCTGGTTTAACCAAAGCTTCCTCTTTTCCCCATATCTTTTAATTTCCATGCCCAAAATATAGTTTGCAGCACCAAGATCTTTCATGTCGAATTTGGAGGACAATTGGGTCTTCAAATCTTGGATAATTTCTTTGTCATTTCCAACCAATAACATATCATCCACATACAAGACTAGATAAATAACATGGTCACAAATTAATTTAAAATACACACAGTGATCTGCGTTGCTTCTACTGAAGCCAAGTCCCCGTATAAATGTATCAAATTTCTGATACCACATCCTTGGTGACTATAATAACCCATATAGAGACTTTTTTAACTTGCATACCGGTTCTTTCTTATCCTTCACTGCAAAGTCTTTAGGTTGCTTCATGTAGATCTCTTCTTCCAGATCCCCGTGAAGAAATGTTGTCTTCACATCCATCTATTCTACCTCAAAATCAAAAGCAGTAGCAACAGATAAAAGTAATCTAATAGAATCTACCTTGGCAACAGGAGAAAAAATATCACCAAAATCAATTCCCGGCACCTGGGAATAACCTTTTGCTACCAACCGAGCTTTGTATTTCTCCACCCTTCCCTTCTGCATTTGTCTTCTTCTTGAACACCCAATTGCTGCCAATGGGTTTCCTTCCAGCTGGCAACTCCACCAGATCCCAAGCCTCATTTTTGTGCAAAGATGCCATTTCATCAACCATGGCCTCTTTCCAGAGTTTTCCATCCTTTGAATCTAATGCTTCCTTCACAGTTTTGGGATCGTCATCAATAACAGATAAACAAAAAATTGAACAGAAAGCAGATAGACTATACCTTTCTAGCTGCCTTCTTTCTCGAACTGATCTTCTTACAACCAGAGTTTGTGGCTCTTCGTCTTCTAATTCCTCTTCTATTGTAGAGTCTGATTCTTCCTCCTTTAACTCAAACTCTATCTTCTCAATTTCCTCTGATGGGAATTCATGTTTAATAACATCTTTCACCTCTTTGAACACCACATCTCGGTTGTACACAATCTTCCTTATTACTGGGTTCCAAAGCTTATAACCCTTTAAACCATCGTTATACCCAATAAAGATGCACTTTTCAGATTTACAATCCAACTTGGTTCTTTTCTCCTTTGGAACATGTACATATGCATCACATCTAAATACCCTCAGATGTGTAAGAGAGGGTTTCTTACCAGTCCATACCTCTTGTGGAGTCTTATCCTCCAACGTTGATGAAGGTGATCTGTTGATCAGGTAACATGCTGTCTCCACCGCCTCTGCCAAAAATTCCTATCCTAACCTGACACCACTGAGCATACTTCTTACCCATTCCATCAACATCCTATTCATTCTTTCTGCAACTCCATTTTGCTTAGGTGTGTATGGATTAGTTTGTTGTCATGCTATACCACACTTCTTACAGAATTCTTCAAATTCCTTGCTGCAAAACTCTCCACCGTTATCTGACCTCAACACCTTTATCTTCTTCTCTGTCTGGTTTTCCACCAAAGCCTTAAATTATTTAAATCTGTTAAATACTTCATATTTCTTCTTAAGGAAATATATCCATGTATTCCTTGAGAAGTCTATTGGGTTGTGTTATATTCTTTCCACGACTAGTCCACGTAGTTAACCGAGGGGTTAGAAGGGGGGCAGAGCCACCCCTTCATTGCGCCGATTGTGTAGCAGGGGGAGACACAGGGGGTTTGAGGTTTGCAGCTAACCCCACTCTATGAGGTCCAGGGCAGCGCCCTGGAAAATTTTGTTTTTGGACCCTATGTTAGGATGTGCGGACCTACCTATGGTTTTGTGCATGATTTTCGCACATGGTTTTGGATGCAATGGTTTTCGGTCCATGGTTTTGGACGCGATGGTTTTTGGTCCATGGTATTGGATGCTTCGGCATGTATAAATATGTATTGTAACATTGAAAGGAACATAATGAAAAAAGAAAGTAGGCCCGGTTTTTGGATCTAGGGGAAAATCTCTGTGTATATGTGTTTTATGTGTTATGCTTTCGCATTGTTTATTTTCTGTGTTTTAGAATTCGTACGTAGGTAATTTCTATACAGGGTTAAAACCTACATTTGGTATCATAATTGTTTTGGCTTCAAGGGGACGCCTTTGTTGCTGATGGGTTTGGCTCGGGCCTGTAGTAGACCTTATTCAGTGGGAGATCTGCGGGATTGATTCTGGTGGTGAAAGGATGGCGAGCAGTGGAAAGATAGAGATCGAGAAATTTAATGGTCAGAGTTTTGAGTTATGGAAACTCAAGATGGAGGATCTGTTGGTGGATAAAGATCAGTGGATCGTGGTAGATTCAGGTACTAAACCAACGGGAGTGTCCGATGAAGAATGGAAGAAGTTGGATCGGAAGGCTAAGAGCAATTTACGATTGTGTGTCTCGAATTCAGTATTTTTGAATGTATCAGGGGAAGCTACAATGAAGGCTTTGTGGGACAAGTTAGGGACTTTGTACCAATCTAAGTCTCTAGCAAATAAACTATTCCTAAAAAAAAAGTTGTATAACCTGAGGACGAAAGATGGAGACTCGGTGACAGATCATTTGAACGCATTTAATACTGTGGTAAGTCAGTTATTATCTATTGATATCAAAATTTCAGATGAAGATAAGTGCATCATTTTGTTGTGTTCTCTACCAGATTCGTGGGATAGTCTGGTTATTGCAATAGGTAGCAATACAATTGCCTTGCAATTTGATGAAATAGTCTCATCCTTGCTGACAAAGGAGATGAGATGGAAAAATATGGAGAGCTACAATGGTTATTCCTTGTCTATACGAGGACAATCCCAGAATAGAAACAAAAATAATTCATTGAGTGGGAGATCTAAATCTAGAGGTATATATAAATCTTCAGGAAAACCTGTAAAGGTGGTGTGCTGGAAATGCGAAAAGGAAGGGCACTACAAAAAGGATTGTAAATCTAAAGCTCCTGAAAAATGAAAGGGATTTGATGATGCTCCTTCTGTAGAGGCGAAAACCACCTCAGATGAAGGTGGGGATGTGTGCTTGGCTTCTTCAAGTACACATGTAGATCATGAGGCATGGTTGATTGACTCAAGTGCATCCTTTCACTTCACTCCCCATAGAGAGTGGTTCTGCGAGTATGAGAAATATGATGGTGGTGATTTCTTCTTGGGGGATGATAGGAAGGCTATAATCATTGGTCGTGGAAAAGTAAAATTGAAGTTGCAAGGTGGAAAGGTTAGAACACTTTCGGGTGTTCTGCATATTCCTGCATTGGCCAGAAATCTGATTTCCGTAAGCAAGTTGGATGATGCACGTGTAAAAACAATGTTCAAGAAGGATACCTACAAGATGGTTTGGGAAGCACTAGTATTGATGCGGGGAGATCGGATTGGAAATATGTACAAGCTGCAAGGTAGCACTGTTGTTGATGCGTGCAACAATTCTGTGGTTTCAGAAAATGGAGTAGAAAATCTAGTGGTCTCTGGAGAGAAGACCATGCTATGGAATCAAAGGCTTGGACATATTGGAGAGAAGGGCCTTCGAATACTTCGTAACAGCTCTCTAGATTTTGATTTTTGTGAACTTTGTGTATATGGGAAGCAGAATAGGGTGAGTTTCCCCTCTGGTAGTAGAAGGGCGAAACAGATATTAGAGCTTATGCACAATGGTGTGTTTGGACTTGTGAAGGTTCCATCACTGGGTAAGTTTGTGTACTATGTAACATTTATAAATGACTTCTCAAGGAATACATGGATATATTTCCTTAAGAAGAAATCTGAAGTCTTTGACAAGTTTAAAGAATTTAAGGCTTTGGTGGAAAACTAGATAGGGAAGAAGATAAAGATGTTGAGGACAAATAATGGTGGAGAGTTTTGCAGTCAGGAATTTGAATAATTCTGTAAGAAGTGTGGTATAGCACGACAGAAGACCACTCCATATACACCTCAACAAAATGGAGTTGCAGAAAGAATGAAGCATGCTCAGTGGTAACGAGTTAGGAAATGAATTCTAGGAAGAGGCGGTAGAGACAGCATGTTACCTGGTCAACAGATCACCTTCATCAGCGTTGGAGGATAAGACTCCACAAGAGATATGGACTGGTAAGAAACCCTCTCTTTCACATCTGAGGGTATTTGGATGTGATGCATATGTACATGTTCCAAAGGAGAAACGAACCAAGTTGGATAATAAATCTAAAAAGTGCATCTTTATTGGGTATAAGGATGGTTTAAAGGGTTATAAGCTTTGGAACCCAGTAACAAGGAAGGTTGTGTACAACCGAGATGTGGTGTTTAGAGAGGTAAAAGATGTTATTAAACATGAATTCCAACCAAAAGAACCTGAGAAGATAGAGTTTGAGCTAAAGGAGGAAGAATCTGACTCCACAGTAGAGGAGGAATCAGAAGATGAAGAGCCACAAACTTCAAGTGTGAGAAGATCAGTTCGAGAAAGAAGGCAGCTAGAAAGGTATAGTCCATCTGCTTTCTATTCAAAATGTTCTTTATCTATTACTGATGATGATCCCAGAACTGTGAAGGAAGCAGTAGATTCAGAAGTTGGAAACTCTAGAAAGAGGCCATGGTTGATGAAATGACATCTTTGCACAAAAATGAGGCTTGGGATCTGGTAGAGTTGCCAGCTGGAAGGAAACCCATTGGTAGAAAATGGGTGTTCAAGAAGAAGACAAATGTGGAAGGAAAGGTGGAGAAATACAAAGCTCGGTTGGTAGCAAAAGGTTATTACCAAGTGCCGAGAATTGATTTTGGTGATATTTTTTCTCCTGTTGCCAAGGTAACTTCTATTAGATTACTTTTATCTGTTGCTAATGCTTTTGATTTTGAGGTAGAATAGATGGATGTGAAGACATCATTTCTTCATGGGGATCTAGAAGAGGAGATCTACATGAAGCAACCTGAAGGCTTTGTGGCGAAGGGTAAGAAAGAACTGGTATGCAAGTTAAAGAAGTCTTTGTATGAGTTCAAACAGTCACCACGGATGTGGTATCATAAATTTGATACATTTATATGGGGACTTGGCTTCATCAGAAGCAAAGCGGATCATGTGTGTATTTTAAATTAATTGGTGACCGTGTTATTTATCTGGTCTCATATGTGGATGATATGTTTCTAGTTGGAAATGACAAAGAAATTATCAATATTTGAAGATCCAATTGTCCTCCAAATTCGACATGAAAGATCTTGGTGCCACAAACTATATTTTGGGCATGGAAATTAAAAGAGATCAGGCAAAGAGGAAGCTTTGGTTAAACCAGAGGAAGTGCGTCGAGACAATATTACAGAGGTTTAATATGCAGGACAGTAAACCAGTGAAGGTTCCTATTCCTATAGGTGTAAAGTTATTTACTGAACAGTGTCCCAAGACACAAGAGGAGGAAGAGGACATGTCCCATGTTCCATATGCAAATGCATTCGATAGCTTGATCTATGTGATGGTCTATACTAGACCATACATTGCACATGCAGTGGGAGTATTGAGCAAGTTTATGTCAAAACCATGGAAAGAGCAATGGACAGTAGTGAAGCGGGTTTTCTGGTATTTGTGTGGCACTAGTGATTATGGTTTGTGCTACCAAGGAAGACCAGGATTGGACAAAGTGTTGGCTATTCATGGCTTTGTTGATGCATACTGTGCTGGAGATCTGGACCAAAGAAGATATACAAGTGGGTGTGTGTTTAACCTATTTGGAGGAGCAGTGAGTTGGATGAGTAAGAAACAATCTGTAGTGGTATTATCAACTACAGAGGCAGAATACATGGAAGCCACTCATGCAAGCGAGGAAGCAGTTTGGTTGTAGAGATCGTGTTCAAGTATGGGGTTAGTACAGGGAGCTATAAGGATAGACTGTGATAGCCAAAGTGCAATTTTATTGGCAAAGAACCTTGCATATCATTCAAAGACAAAGCACATTGATGTTCAGTATCACTTTGTGAGGGATATGATAGAAGACAAAAATGTGTTGTTGGTAAAGGTGGACACTTTGAAGAATATTGCAGATTCATTGACAAAATTTGTGAGCTCTAAGAAGTTCTCTTGGTGTAGAGAAACAATGGGTGTTGCAGGGCTGGATAAATGACTAAGCTATCTTGTGTCCCCTGTGGAAAGAAAATAATAAGTGGGAGAATGTTGGGTTGTGTTATATTATTTCCACGACTAGCCCACGTAGTTAAACGGGGGATTAGAAGGGGGGCAGAGCCCCCCTTATTTGCACTGATTGCATAGCGGGCAGAGTCACAGGGGATTTGAGGGGTGCAGGTAACCCCGGAAAATTTTGTTTTTGGACCCTATGTTAGGTTGGGCGGACCTACCTATCGTTTTGTGCATGATTTTCACACATGGTTTTGGACGCGATGGCTTTTGTTCCATGGTTTTGGATGCAATGGTTTTCGGTCCATGGTATTGGATGCTTCGACATGTATAAACATCTATTGTAACATTGAAAGGAACATAATGAAACAAGCAGGTAGTCCTGATTTTAGGATCCATGGGAAAATCTCTGTGTATAAGTGTTTTATGTGTTATGCTCTCACATTGTTCATTTTCTGTGTTTTAGAATTCGTATGCAGGTAATTTCTGTACGGAGTTAAAACCTACAAAGTCATCTCTAAATGATACATAGTACACAAACTTACCGAGTCATGGAACCTTCACAGGTCCAAACACATCATTGTGCACAAGCTTTAATATCTGTTTCGCCCTCTTACCACCAAAGGGAAAACTCACTCAATTCGGCTTCCCATATACACAATTTTCATAGAAATCGAAATCCAGAGAGCTATACTCATACCTTCTACCATACCTTTACCATGAAGTATTTGAAGGCACTTTTCTCCAACATGTCCAAGCCTTTGATGCCACATGATGGTCTTCTCTCTAGAGACCACTAGACTTTCTACTCCACTTTCAGGAACCACAGAACTGTTGCACCCATTAACAACAATTCTACCTTGCAGCTTGTATAGATTTCCAATCCGAACTCCCTGCATCAATACCAGTGCTCCCCGAACCATCTTGCAGGTATCCTTCTCGAACACTGTTTTTACACCTGCATCATCCATCTTGCTTACAGAAATCAGATTTTTGGCAAATGTAGGAATATGTAGAACACTCGGAAGTGTTCTAACCATTCCACCTTGCAACTTCAACTTTACTTTTCCGTGACCAACGATTCTAACCTTCCTATAATCCCCTAAGAAGACATCACCGCCATCATATTTCTCATACTCGCAGAACCACTCTCTATGGGGAGTGAAGTGAAAGGATGCACTTGAGTCAATGAACCATGCCTCATGATCTACATGTGTACTTGAAGAAGCCAAGTACACATCCCCACCTTCATCGAAGGTGGTTTTCGCCTCTGCAGAAGGAGCATCATCAGATCCCTTTCCTTTGTCAGGAGCTTTAGATTTACAGTCCCTTTTGTAGTGCCCTTCCTTTCTACATTTCCAAAAAACCACCTTTATAGGTTTTCCTGGAGATTTAGATCTCCCTCTAGATTTATATCTCCCACTCGATGACTTATTTTTGTTTCTATTCTAGGACCGTCCTCGTACAAACAAGGCACCACCATTCTGGCTCTCCATGTTTTTCCATCTCCTCCGTTAGCAAGGATGAGACTATTTCATCAAACTGCAAGGCGATTGCATTGCTACCTATTGCAATAACCAGAATATCCCACGAATCTGGTAGAGAATACAACAAACTAATGCACTTATATTCATCTGAAATTTTAATATCAACAGATAATAACTGACTTACACAGTATTAAATGCGTTGAGATGCTCTGTCACCGAGTCTCCATCTTTCAACCTCAGGTTATACAGATTTTTCCATAGGAACAGTTTATTCACCAAAGACTTAGATTGGTACAAACTCCCTAACTTGTACCACAAAGCCTTAGCCGTAGCTTCCCCTAATACATTCAGCAATACTAAATCTGAGACACACAATCGTATTGTGCCCTTTGCCTTCCAATCCAACTTCTTCCATTCTTCATCGGAAACTCTCGTTGGTTTAGTACCCGGATATACCGTGATCCATTGATCTTTATCCACCAACAGATCCTCCATCTTGAGTTTCCACAACTCAAAACTCTGACCATTAAATTTCTTGATCTCTATCTTTCCACTGCTCGCCATCTTCATTCACCACCAAAATCAATCCCACAGATCTCCCACTAAACAGGGTTTACCATAGGTCCGAGCGAACCCCCTCAGTGACAAAGGCGTCCCCTTGAAGCCAAAACAACTCCGATACCAAATGTAGGTTTTAGCCCCATACAGAAATTACCTGCATACGAATTCTAAAACACAGAAAATAAACAATGCGAGAGCATAACACATAAAACACATGTACACAGAGATTTCCCCCTGGATCCCAAAACCGAGACTACCATCTTGATTTTTCATTATATTCCTTTCAATGTTACAATACATATTTATACATGTCGAAGCATCCAATACCATGGACCGAAAAATATCGCGTCCAAAACCATGTGCGAAAACTATGCACAAAACCATGGTAGGTTCACCCAACCTAATATAGGGTCCAAAAAAAATTTCCCTCGGGCACTGCCCCAGACCCCCATAGAGGGGGGCTAACTGCCCCCCTCAAACCACTCGTACAAGGGGGTTTGTCGCCCCCCACTTTGCAATCGACGCAACGAAGGGGGGACTCCGCCCCCTAAACTATGTGAACTAGTTGTGGAAAGAATATAACACAACGCAACAAGTTTTAGGGGTCCAGATTGAGTTTATTGGAGTTGTAATTAGATAACTCAGTTCAACTGAGTTATAGTCAATTAAACTAATTCTAACTGTTGGAGGAACTAGTAGAGGTCTAGTAGTGAGTTGGTGCACTAGTGCATCCTCAGTGCTACTCCAACTAACTGAAGATTCCCTCATGAGAAACTCATGCACGTTAGTTCAGAAAAAGACCCAGTTGAGTCTAAAGTGCAGAGACAATTTACTATCATTTGTATAATTTTTTGAGTTGTACAGATGGTGCATGCAATCAATTGAGGACCTATGTTTGGATTGCACATTTATAGATTGATAATTTCCCTTTAAATACAGGCTAATTCTCTCAATAATTGTGCAAGGAATCAGAAGCTTGAAGGCTAGGAATTTGGCTAAGTATTGGTCAAAGGAATTCATCAGGAAAAGGATAGGAAATACTTGTACAAGTAGAGATCAAGGTTGAGCATAACATATTGTATTCATCCATGTTCTTTGACCAGGAATGACACAAGGAGTAGGGGCTTGGAGAGCATTAGAATAGGCTAACCTTGAGCATAACATATTGTATTCATTCATGTTCTTTGACCAGGAATGACGCAAGGAGTAGGGGCTTGGAGAGCGTTAGAATAGGCTAAGTGTTGGCTTGAGCTAGCTTGTGAGTAAAGAGTTGATCATACTTGTGCATGAATTGTTTAGGAGGAACATGCTTTGTATTTTCTTTCATATCTTCTGGTTAATGCAATATAGATAGTCAGGGTTTCGAGCGGTTTCTTTCCCTAGATAAATATTGTGTTAGGTGCCATTTATTATCATCTTCTTGTTGATTATTGTTTTCATCAATCTATTGGTTTTTGTTGTTGACAGTACAGTAGATTATTGTCTCATGTTTTAGTATATCACATGAGTTTTTGAATCTACAAGTCAAAATCTACAATTAAAGAAAATAATAGACAAGGAAATTGTGAAAAAAGTTCAATGAAACATCACTAATAACTAGCATGTCCAAGGAAGCTATACACATATTTTTGTAACTGAGGAGTGGGCAAGTTTAATATTACCTTTATCTTTGTTGAATCCACTTGAATACATTATGTTGAGATAAAATGTCCTAACGCAATTCCATTGGATAACATCATTTGACATTTTAAATTACTAAGGGCCACTTAGATTCCTTACACCTTATTAATGTTTTCTCCAAATTACCCAGTGCCTCATCAAATTCATCACTATAAGTCGTGAAATCATCCATATATATATCCACACAAACATGTAATAGATCAAAGAATATACCAATTAAATCTTGTTGAAAGGTGGCAGGGCATTAAAAAATCCAAATGGTAAGACTCAATATGCAAATGTTCCCCACGAAAAAATAAATGTGATCTTGTCTTGGTCTTCAAGCATGATTTGAATATGGCAAGATTTCATACTAGTTCGCTTCTAATTCTTTATGTTGTTGATGAAATTTTCCCTCCTCTGTCATAGCTTCGTTGTGGCTTCTTGCTGGGCAGTCAGTCCACAGAGATGGTCCTGGCGCTTCTGCCTCGAAGGAATTTTCTCTATCATAGCATACCAACCCACGTATTTGGGTTATCTATATATACTTTGGATTATCGTTTTGCAAATTTATATTCGTTCGTTCTTCCACTTTATTAAACAATTCTTATGGTTTTTGGTTAGGTTTCACCGAAGGGCTTCTTGTGGCAGGAGTATGATCACTCGAGATCAAAACCCTACCTTCTCATGCCAATCCGCGGGTTTGCAGTCTCAATACTCTGTCCAGGCTCCGGGTAATGTGAAGGGTTGTTTGGGAAATTCTTAGAATGAAGAGGTTCAGAGTCTTAAGGTTTATTGACTTATCATGCCAAATTATAGTATAGTCATTGGTTTGTTCATAGATCTTGTTAGTTATGACCTCGATGTTTATGAATTCAGCGTATAGATGCCCAGGGGCAACATATTTCTTAGTTTTATTCATAAAGCTGTCATTTTTTTCCAAATTAAAATTTTTGGTATGCAACTTGAGATGGGTTGCAAGTTTCCCTTGTAAGTTATGTTGTATTTAAGCTTATGGTAGTTATGGAAGGGTAACATTGTATCCAGTTTCCCTAATTCAAGGCAGAACTTTACTATGTCAAAAATTTGTGCCTTGCATATTTGATAATTACATGTTTTTGTGTATTTGAAAGGATCTGTGTTTCTTTCTCAACACGTGTCTATATTTTTACAAAGTCCTATGAGGTTTTTATCTGAGTTGGCTTGTCCTTCTCTGGTATTAAGAGGACATTAGCCTATTAACCATTTTCAAGGATAGTGTTTTCCGCAATATTAATATATATTCATACTTTTAAATTTTGATTTTCCCATTCATATCGTTATACAGTTGGGGTTTTTACCCACGTCTCAACATGAAATTAGTTTAATACGTTTCTCTGATATTTTCTACAGCGTAGTCTTGTTAGGTTTTTACCCAGAAGTTCCATACTTATTTGGTTTAAAGTTCTAGTTTCGAAATTTCTATTAATTTCCGAATGCAAGGCTTACTCTTGTATATTTGGATAGTTTATGTTTTCCCTATATCTTAAGGAAAATGCATTTCGATTTTTTAGCTTAGAATGAATTCAATAAGCCTGATTTGGCCTTAAAATTTAATCTATTGTTCACGCTTATATTTTATAGCTATCGAGGTATAGAAATGTTGAAGTCCTACATATGTTATTTCCATTTGGATTTCCTATGAATAATATGGTTCTTTTTTCTTCCAGAACTGCAATTTCTTTTGCTTGGAAATTTTCCTAACAGTTCCGTCAATTATTGATATTTCTAATTTATTGTACTTAAAATATTCGTAAATTATAAACCTTAGGAGATGGGCTTCTCCTAAAGGAAAGTTGTTATTCTAATTTACATTTCTTACTGTGTTTCTTTAAAACTTCCTAATCTCTGCTAGATGGCCAACATGCTAATTAAATACTTCTAATGTCAGTCATTTGGACTCTACAGAATTAGCACATCTAATCCTTCCAAACAGAATACAAATCTTCATTTCCAACAGTATATTCAACTTTCAAAGATGTAAATACTTATCTAATTATTGTAGTAATTATTGGCGACTGTTTGGATCTAGTTCAGGTATAAATTGCTGAATTTCCTCCCAACCTTGAGACTCGATTTCATGCCTAAGTCTCCCCCCAAGTTGCTACTCACATGTAGGATATTTTCATTTAAGACTAGCAGTCTTACTATGTCACAGCTATTTGGTCTTAACCAGACTTAGCTTTTGGACCCGTCTGACATATCAACATGGAATCCTCTGTTACATTTCTCTTTCTTCATCTCAGGTACCAATACCCTCTTGATCTCTTCCATGAGAATAAATCAAGGAAGCAGTTAGGGATAGGTAACTACCTAACCTAACTACCTCATGTGAGAGTTACATGATTTTCATCATCCAAACATTTGCTTTATGCATAACTTAATAAAAAATATTAAATATATAAATTTAAATAGTAATATCCAGTTTGTTTAACAGCAGTAACTAAATATTTACAATTGGAGTTGTCTATAATGCGACTTTTTGGAGATTCCGGTGACGGAATCTGGTGGAAGAAATGAGGTTAAATCTTGATTTTTAGCAGTTAATTTGGTTTTTTAACTGCATATTTAGATTCAGCGCCCTGAAAAACCCCTGGGAGCCATTGATTGTGCAGAAATTAGCTATCAAACATGGGATTCCAATGAATTGCTGGCGGATTTTGACCGAAAAAATCCGCCAGAAAGACTTTCAAAAAGTCGCGTTATAGACTACTGCTTTACAATTACTGGGGACATCACAACTATTTTATTTATAGTTCACATTCTCCACATTAAAATGTTAAAATATGTCCCCTCATTAATATTTTCTAAAATATTACTGATACAGGAGCATTCAGCTGAACAATATCAGTATATTTTAGTAGACATAGGGGGTCTTGTGTTTTAAGGAAGTTGGTTTCCTAAGTGTTGAATTAATGTAATTATTTAGGCTTTTGAGTGATTTTAATGAGAATAAGATTTAATTGAATATTGTGAGACATATTTGTAAATATTCTCGAATGTAGGAGAATATGATAGATTTAGGATAGTTGAGAGACTGAAGGATTTGAGAATTAATTGTAAAACCCAGATTAGAAGTTAGTTCATGAATTTGAGGATTAGAGAGGATCCTTAGGGATTAGGAAGAGATTTTAGGATTTTGTTGAGAGGTTTATGGATCTAAAATAGGAATTGGTTTTAAAATCATTTTGTATAAATGTAAGCCTTGAAGGCATAATCAGAGGTTGGATAAGTTAGCTAGTTAGAGTGTGACTGTAAACCTATAGGCAGATTGTAAAACAGAGGCCACTGATACTAGAAGATCAGGCCAAAGATAGAGAAACTGTGTAAATGTTTGTATATATACACGGAGATTAATTCCAAAACCGTGTAATTGTGTGTTTCGAGTACTGAATGATGAATTATGAGTGAGTCAGAGTATTATGTGTAACAGAGGTTGCAGGCGAAGTTCGTCCGAATACACAAAGAGAAGAATGATACGAAGAATTATAATGGATCATTGAAGGATCAAAGTAATGTTCTGGGGGGATAGTAATTAGAGAAACACACAGAGTTAAGCTCAGGAGGGAGTCGCACAACGGAATAGCAGGAGAACCAGAACCACTGAAATAACCCGAAACCATAGAGAAACATTGAAGAATGGCGTATAATCCAAATAAAGAGATGAAAGAAGAAATGAAGTATTGGTGCACAAGGGTCATTGAATCTACCAGATCAACGGACGGGATTAAGTCGCAGTGAATGGGATAATTAGAATCGCATCGCGTATCTCAGTAGTGAATGAACCCAGCGGATGCAATTTGTGATTTGTGGCATCATCGTGAACCATCGGATTAAAGGTAAGATCAACGGTGGAGGATCATGTTAAATCTCACATCACAATCTTTCAACGGTAAGTGAATACACCTTGGGATCAAGCGATCTACGATGTGCAATATGAATCCCATCGCAATGTTTCAAGAACGAATGAACTTAGCCCTTAACAAGTGTGATATGTGACATGGCGACATGCGATGTTAAGCGGGCTAATAAGTATTGCGACATGCGATATAGAGTGAACCCAATAAGGAAATGAATACGGTTATGTTATATTGAATTCTGGTTGTGTTATTGCATCCCGAATGCGAAAGGAGTCTTAAGATTCCCATGAAACCTTGCAATTGCGATTGCGATAAAGGCATGCATTGATAAATGTGCAAAGGTCGATGAAAAGGCGAAAAGGTATAGTTTACGTTGGTTTATGTGTAATTCTATTATACGAGAATTATAATAGAATTAAAGCGATAAGAAGGTTCTATAGTGACTCCAAACATAACCTAGGTTAAGGTGGGGAATTTGACATATGTGTGCGGCTTAAAGGTTAAGGAAGGTTTTTAATGAAGAGGGTGTATAAAGTCCCATATGAATGGATTAACTAAGGCACGATTGAGGTTAATTAACAAACCACTCCACAAAGAACTAACAATGGGGGCCTTAGACCATTGGGTATTGAAGATTTAACTTGGAGAGAGTTAAAATTCCTGGGACAAGACAGAGATATGCATATTATATGCATACTGTGGGTATATGTGGGTTTTCATGCGTCAATTACCTATCAAATCCATATTAAGCATTCAAATGTAAACTTAAATTGAACATAGAATGAATTACACATCATGTAATATCAATAATACTATTTCCTATCATATCCATATTAAGTAGCGAAGAAATGGCATTTCTTCCTAATAAAAGTAAATTAACTTTTTTTACTCACCTCCATATTAAGTAGTGAGGAAATTACATTTATTGCTCATACTAAAAGGTAATTTTATTTTTATTTTTTAATGTCGGTTACTTTATATCTCTATATAAAGTTATGTAAAATTAAGGTGCAAATTGAAGTATTTTAACTATGACGGACATTAATTTCTTTTGTTATTACTATTTTTAATTAGCTAATTTAAATTATTATTTTATTATTTTTAAATGTAACATTATGTGACAACATCTCTGCCATACTAATTCGTAAAGTGTCTCTCGGCACAATATGAATGCTAATATAACTTCTAACATTATTTAAAACTTCTCAAGTATTAGACATTGTTATATTCAAACCCTTCATTTTCACTATCTAAAAGACGATGCCCTCTGTTTGAAAATATGCCTCAATACCCAATAAAGCATCATGAGTTTTATAATCTCTTCCATGGTTGTTGGGTTTTAATAAGAAGATTATATAATATTTAAATGAATATAATAATAATATATATATATTTATATATATTGTGTTGTGTGTATGTATTGATTTTTTTAAGAAATAAATAGTTTATATTAATTTAGCTAAAATACGAGCCCAAATCCTTACATTTAGACACAATTCTCCTTCAGCTAAGGGCCAATGCTTATCAATGTAAACTCTATAATCACCTAGTCTTTTACATGCAAAATGTCTTACATCATTTATTCTATATATCCACTAAAAACACCATAGAACATAGAAAAAAGACACGGCATTTAGGAAATTTTAATCTGTCGAGCAACTCACTTCTAATCCTTTGTGATCGCCATTGCATGCTCCATCACCATCGCATCCAGCTGTTGTAGCAAAGTGTCTTCCACAAGATGAGCCTGAGAGCTTCTGGGGGGACTTCCTTCAAAAATACTTACAGGAGTGGGGTTCGAAATGCCAAACACATATTTCAAAACTCCCACAAATGCATTCTACACCGTGACCTCAATATTGTCAACCTTAAGGCGCAAATTGTCCACTTTCTTTGCAATTTTTTCCATCGAGAGTTGAAAGCACTCAAACTGTTTCCTCAAATCAACCATTTGTTGAGTGAGTAGGGAAAAATGTGACCTCACCTCTGAGTTAATATGCTCTCCCACCTTGGGCATCGTGGCCATAATTGCTTCCATCATCGACAACAAATGAGACTGGCCTCTATTGATGATGTTATCTTAACCCGAGGTATCCATGGCACTAGGAACTAAATCATAAACACAACATTCATAATTCTTAGCTGAGACCCATGTTATATAATGCCAAAGTCTATCCTCCCACCCGCTAGCCTCCATCGCTTCACAATTAATTCCTCCAACTAACCTCTGCACCAACATTCCTCTATATCCATGTTCAGAGTCCTTCATCACATTTCTCGTTACAATCGTATTACAGCCTATCGAAGATGCAGAAGCTTTGCCTCGCTTATTCCTCTGCCTCAATTTATCGACAATTGCCTTTATCTTCCAACTATCACATAGCATGATGTTCCTTCGCATTCCTACCACCACCTAGATGGCTCTTCCTTGTTTGGAATTTCACGCGAGACCCAATTCACTTGTCTCATTGATGGTCCACCATTTATAATCTCCATAATTGTGCTGACGACCTTAATAGTCCGCCTTATCCAGATTTTAATGAGCCTTAGTATGTATATTAACAACAACATAATTATTATGGGATAGGGATTATCAATGTATCACAATCATCTTGGACAAGGGCCCTATCCCCAATTCCCACTCCCTTATTGGCCTACTCATCGGCTAATGATTTTTTGTCCCTTTTAACATTATAAAAGAAATCGTGTCAATTTTTTTTTATCAACAACCACAACCTTACAATTAATGGAGGCTGAGTATTCCCTAGATGGATTTTAGAATTATGAAAAAATTGAATTCTTATCATGGACTCTCCAAAAACAATGATCTGGCATATCCTTTTGTCCATAGCAATGCTTATCCCTTACCACAATGCTAGAGCTTTAACTTGATTATTTGTTGTCCTACCCAGTCCGCGTGCAAATTTTGACACTATTTCTCCTTCGGGGTTGTAAATGACCCCACTTGCTCTAGCCTCCCTTGTATGTTTATTAAATTGGCTTATACCATGCCCTGGGACCAACATGAAAATATTGCTCATGGGCACTCCATTGGCACATCAGATGTGCCAATAAGGTAGAGTGCACCTTCAGGTATGTAGCCTCCTCATAGTACTTGAGGAGGCCTACATTCCTTAAGAGCGCTCAGGTCATTGCATTGATAGGGCAAGGGTATAAATCCCTCTCCCTTTCTATGGTCTCCCATGGTCACACCATATTGTATGGGTTTTCCTATTGCTCCTGCTCCTGTTTGTTCTCCCTTTTCTAATGTCTCTACTACGTGATTGACATATAAAATATATCAACCTCATACATTAAAAATATAAATAAATAAATAAATGAAACATGTATTTATAAATATGGAAACATAACTTTCAATTAAAAAAAAAAATCACCGACGCACTCAAAACACAATCATGCACTGGCTCCAATATATTTCCAACTATAACCAAACCAATATCAGTGTACGCATAAGTGTGTCACATAGTTGTTGATTCACAGATTTAAATTTTCATAGCGGTGTGTCACCCTTGTGCACCAGTGCACACGTATAACATTTTCTCACTGGTATGGAACGTTTAGGTTATTGAACGCACTGAGCTCTAGCAATATTTTTAAATATTATTTTTGCAGTGCATTTGGTAAATATAAACGCATCAGGAGTGACACACCGACATACAATTCATCTCTTTCCAGGTGCATTTTCATTTACAAAACACACTAGGAGTGACGCACATACATGCAAATTATCTCTTTCCCAATGCGTTTTCATTTACAATACACACTGTAACAGCCACGGTGTATTATGTTCAGGCACTAAAATACGATGCACCCTGTAAATTTACAGGACATGTGTTATCGATGCAAACCTAACATATCGAGCACACCGCGCAGGCAATTGTTTTTTCAAAAACAATAGAAAAATTAAACTAATTTGCAATTTTAATTCACTAAAAAAAAATAGAGAGAAACATAGACATTACCTAGACATTTGGTCATCGAGGAGGCATCGTGGACACGTAATGGAGAAAAGCAAATTTAAGCACAGTTTGAAAAAAAATTGAAAGTCAGACAGTGAGCATGATATGGAAGGATGGTGAGCAAGAGAAACATTGACATCAAGGCGCTTGCATGAGGCTTGTGGGAGGGTTTTTTTATTTAACCCTCCTCCGATGTGTTTTTCTAACCGCACCAATGTGGAATAGATCCAAGAGCACCACATTTTTTTTTAAATTAACATTTTTTTAGGCAGCAAGGAGAGAGACACATGGTGTTAGCTTTCTTGTGAATGGATTAACGATGCCTGATGAAAAGTGGTTGTTGCGTCTAGTTGAAGGAAGCTACTGGAAGGTGAAGTGGACCATGCAGTGTTCTTTTTGCATGCCAATCTTCTTGTGTGCAAAGGAACTCACATGCTTCTTTATGGTAAGTGTTGAAATGTTGGAAGAGTATGGGGATGTTGTGCCATCAAAGGCTGAAGTGAAACAATCTACACCCAACGTGAAAATTGACAGAAAAATAGATAGGTGTAGGGACGAAGAAAACTCAAAGTAGAAGTTGAAATGGGCTCAGCATTTCCTCTTATGATGATTGTTCAAGCTAGCGTTATTTAGGCCACTACAATCTTCTACGACACTCATACTACTATTAATAAAGTGGGAAGATTTATAGCAGAAAGCGTTGCTTGTGGATCATTGTTTCTTGTGTTTCATTCATAAAGCTTTTATTTGTCGCTATCCTTGAGGTTCTTGTTTTGGTGTTGTAATGGATATTATCTCTTTAAAGGGTTGGGAGTGATACAACGAGCAAGTTTCACATTGTATTGATTAGTTTTTTTCTTTGATATTCAAGGAAGATTCCTAGGGAGCATTTGAGATGGGGTTTTAGTGATGGATTCACCTTACCTGTGTATGACACATCAATTGGGCGTATGGGTGCAGTCCTATGCTCAGAAAACCAAATGCCTCTTTTGAGAACAACTATGTATGCCAAAGTAGTGGAAATCTATCATGCACCAATTATCGATGTAAGAGATTCATGGTAAATATAAATGTGCCATATAGATCCAAAGGGTGGACGTTTTTTGTTTTTAGCAAATCAGTCCTGCAGAAGAGAAAGATAGATATTATGTGATTTTAGGACATCAAAACTTCAATACCAAAGGCAAACATGAAATACCAACAGGGCTCCGGTTTTTAGTGATCCTGACGAAGATGTAATGGCGTGGCACAAGGCAATGCAGATTTGGCGTAGATTCCTAGCCTCAGGCGTGAATTTAAATCGTAATGTGTTCCCTGGTGTAATAGACTAATGAATTTTTTGGCAGCAATGGTGTCCACATGTTGGTGGATTAACTTTGGCAGAGATAGTGATGCATTGTTGGATGTGTTGTGCGACTCTGATAATGAAGTCTTGCATGGTCCAACTCCTATAATTGCATCTGTAACATTTAGTGTAGAACATGAATTCTTATTGTGAAAAAACTAAAAACAAAAGAAGAAAGAGGACATTGTGAAACTTAATTGAGAAGCATAGATTAAGTATTTGTGTTTCTCCAAACAAGAACCTTACCTTGTTTGATATTCATCATTATGGGAGAAGACATGTCACTAGTATTCTTTATCAAGTTGGCTTACTGCATTCAAGCTATGTTGGTCTTCTAAATGTGAGAGCCATGGCATGTGTGCCTTGTAATAATGAATATTAAGCTATGTTATTATTTGTTTAGTTCATCATGGTCATATGTGAATTGGTATAGTCAAATGAGTTATTGGATGTTATTTATTTTTACCATTAAATATCATCTAGGTAGTTGGATTAGTCTTAGTGAAAAAGAGTATCATGATGTAAAAGTCTAGTCCATGGAGTCATTGATGTCATTTTCACCCATGTAAAATGTTTATAAAGCCCTATAACTTTTAGTCAACTCCTTTGGTATAGTATCAATTTTGTGGTCTTTGAGATGTCATTTTCAGCTAGAAGGCATTCCTCATAGGATGATGATGGTTATGTACTCATTCATTTCATATAGCCATGATGATGGTGATGATGATGCTCAAGGGGAGCATGTCTTGTATGTGCTTGCTGATTAGGTGGACACTATGTTTCTGCATTGAGGAGACAGTGTTGTTATCCACAATATGCCTTTACTGATGGCTATATTTATGTTGTTGCTTGTGTTGCTCATATTATACTGATGTTGATGATTATGCTATGTTGTTGGTGATACTGATGGAGGGGTTTTTGTTCATATGTTTTTATTTTCCTACATTATGTTGATGATTATGGTATGGTATGTTGTTGGCGGTATTAATGGAGAGAGTGATGTTGCTCATGGTACCTTGTTGTTGATGTTCATTTGTTGTTGTTGAGTTGAGTGTTGCTACCATCGTTGATTCATAGGTTGTTATTATTGTTGATGACATGTAGATTTTGGTGAGATTTTGTTGTTCCTACTTCAAGAGAGATAGAGAGTTTTCTATTGATTTATTGTTACCTACACATGTTCTATGTTGCCATTAGGAGTGTTATTGTTTGTTATTGCATTGTGGTTTGAGCCTTTAGAGAATTTTTGGAGTAATGATATCATTGATGTGTGTTAGCCCTTTTCCATTGATGTCAAAGGGGGAGTCCATACAAGATTTAGTTTCAGAGTTAAGCATCAGATGGATGGTTCAGCAGGGATTTCCATCAATGCCAAGGGGGGGGTATTGGTTGCATTGATGGTGTATTGTAGGTACATTGATGAAGTAGTTGACTTTGTAGGTGGTAAATGTGTTCTTGTTGGTTGGCATTGATGTAAACCTAGACAGGTGTTGGCATATGATCATGTTGCAATTTGTCTTGCATATGATGTGTGAGTGTGTGTTTGGCTTTTGTCCATATGGTTGCGTTATTGGTAGTTTTATTGTTGCACATGATTCTGTATGGTTTGATGAGTTTATGGTTGATGGTTACATTACCATGGTACATGTATTCCTAACATTGTCGTTTCCTTGGTTTTGGATTGTGTGAGAGGTCCAAGTTGACACTTAGTATTGACATTGTAGGTATCAGTTTTACCATGGTATCTGCCTATGGTATTGGCTTGAAGGTTACCATGGTATCTAGGGATTTGTGGTATTGGCATTACCATGGTTTTGACCTATGGTATTGACTTAGATATTACCATGGTACAGTGGTGCATGGTATTGGCATAACCATGGTCTTGACCCATGGTATTGACCTTGTGTATACCATGGTATGGGTGTCCTTGGTATCAAATTAACCATAGTATTTTCCCATGGTATAGATTGGATGTTATTGAGAATATTTTGATATATCTTTTTGTAAGAATTTTTTATTGTGATCTTTGATTGATTATGAGTGTGAGGATTGTTTGTGAGGGAGTGAGTGTGTACTATAGTATTTTGTCTTGCATATTGATTACCTATAACTATTGTTGGGTGCACATTAGCTTATTATTTTCATATTCAGATTAGAGTTGTTGTTGGGTTGCTCACGTTGAGCAAGTTTGAGAACCCAGTGTGAAATATTATGAAATGTAGTTCACGTGGAGGAGTTGGAGGTGTAGATACTTCGTGCTTGCAGAGACTAGTAGACAATGATTAGAGGAGGAGAATCTTAATCCAATGGTGGTTGGATAGTCCAATGGTTGTTGTGTGAGGCTCAATGGTTGTGGAGGCCTCCAGTATATGTTTATCTTTGGATTCATGTGAGTAGGTACTTCTTAGTTGATGGATGTCAGCACATTGTTGTAGGAGTCAAGTCTTCCAGCTAGTGGGTGCTAGCTACTTTATGTAAAAAAAATTCAACATAATAGAATTTTGAGCAGTAGTAGCAACAGGCGGTTTTTTTCCCCTGGAGATGGTTTTCCACTAGAAATAATTGTGTTCTCTTATGTGCATGCATCGATATTGTTTATGGTGTTTTATGTTGTTTCTTATATGCTTTTATTTATTGATGTCATGTTGGTTTCATATGTTTGTTGATGGGTTACTGCTTTGGTAAAAAGAGACAAAGTTTATATAACTACAGTCACTATTGATTCACCCCCGTACCTCTCACTAGTGAGGGCATTTCCAATAATGGTATCATCAACAAACCACTGATGAAAGGAACACTCATTATACCCAAATAGATTCAATCCCTTGATTTTATTTTTAGCAACAATTGCTTTCGCTGCCCTACTAGCCTCTTTGTTGCAAGAATGAAGAGGAATGTGGATAGAGGATCATCTTATCTGAGGCCACGTGAGGGGTTCATATTGATAGAGGGTGAATCATTAATTGAGATAGAGAAGAAGGTTGTGTAGATAAGGAATGGACCTAGGTGACCTAGGGAGAAGAAAGACCGAAAGCAAGAAGAATTTGATCAAGGTAAGGCTAACTTATGTATGAGTTAAAACATCTCTACTGCATGATTGAAATATAAAATACATCAGCGTCATACATAAATTCAATTTTTTTCTTAAATGAAACATGTATTTATAAATATGGAAAAATAACTTTCAATTAAAAAAAAAAAAAAATCATCAGTGCGCTCAAAACACAATCATGCAATAGCTCTCATGCACTTCCAACTATAACCAAACCAATATCAATGTGCACATAAGTATGATGCATAATTGTTGGTTCACAAATTTAAATTTTCATAGCAGTGTGTCACACTTGTGCATTGGTGCGCACATATAACCTTTTCGCACTGGTACAGAATGATCATTTTACGAACGCACCGAACTATGACTATATTTTTAAATATTATTTTTGTGTGTGTTTGATAAATATAAATGCATAGGGAATACGCAACAACATATAGTTTATCTCTTTTTTGATGTGTTTTCATTTACAAAACGCACCGCAACAACCGCAGTGTGTTATGTTCACGCACTGAAATAAGATGCACCCTGTAAATTTACAAGGCGCATACTACGGTGCAAGCCAAACATATCAAGTGCGCCGCACAGTGAATTTTTTTTTTCAAAAACATTGGAAAATTTAACCTAATTTGCAATTATAATCCGCTAAAAATTTAAATTAGAGAAAAGCATAAATATTACCTAGACATTTGGTCGTCGGGGAGGCATTGTGGACACATAATGGAGAAAATGAAAAATTAGCACAGTTTGAAAAAATTGGAAAGTCAGATAGTGAGCACGGTACAGAAGGATGGTGAGTAAGAGAAGTATCGAAGTCAGGGTGCTTGCATGAGGCAAGAGTGGCACAGATGCTTCAAAGCTCTCTAGCACTATAAATAGTAAAAATGAAATTTTCGACCAGGATTTTTTTTATTTAAACCTCCTTCGATGTGTTTCTCTAACCACATTGGTGCATAATAGATCCAAGAGCACCACATTTTTTTTTAATTAAAAAATCTATAGTGGTGCTTTTTCTGAAATGCCTTAGGGCGCTCTGATACAGATACCGCACCAGTGCTTTGTTTGACTATAGCACTGCTCTATTTTTAAAAAATAATTACTACCTAACGGTGCTCTTTAAAAGAAGTACCGCCTAACAGTGCTCTTTAAAAGAAGCCTCAGGGTGTTTTAGTACATTTACCACGCCAATGCATCGTTGGAAAATAACACCACATTTTTCTGAAATTTAAAACTATAGTGGTGCTCCTTAATGGTATGCACTTGGTCGTTTTACTACATGAAGGGCACTTGTGTTATCGATTATTCAAGCAGTGGTGTGTTGTGTTATTTAACGTACCATGTTTTTCTTATTTTATAAAAATTAAAAAAAAAACGCAGTGCACCATGTTCTATGTAGCATCGGTGCTTGTATGGATAGTAAAACACCGATGCGTTTGTAGATTTTAGATGCATCGTTCAAAAAAACATTCGCCTACCCACCTCCACTACAAATGGATTTTTGGGTTATTTTTATAGGGGCTTCCGCAAAACCTTCACTAGAAAGTCTTTTCCTTGTAGTGACTCAGAAGTTTCCAGAAGATCACAGTTACAATTAGTTGCAGAAAACATGGAAATGGAAAATTTCCATGAAACTGAAATGTTTCATTTCGTTGGTGGTTCACAACAAAATCCTTAATTGGGACAATTTACTTAAAAGAAGCTTCCACGAGGATCCGGTCAAGTGCAACCTATGTTGTGAAATTTTAGAAGATGTGGAACACCTCTTCCTTGGATGTCCATTCGTGACCTTGGTCTGGATTGGTGTTCTTAATATGTTTAATTTAAGCACTTCTTGTACCAACTCCTCCATAGGGGAATGCTTACAACACTGATTCACTGTCCATCAATATTTTAGGGCCCTGCCATTCTATGTCTTCTTGGGTATTGGAGGGCTAGAAACGCATGGTTTTTTTAAGAGGAGGTTCCGAGAGTGTGGAGATCTTGCATAATGATATCGACATGCTTCTCAGAAATTATTTCAAAATGATTTCAAAATGCTTTTAAATTATTTAAATTATTCCGATGGTATAAATTCAGTCATTCTAAGTTACAAATTTTCCAATTCCTTATTAAATTTAAGACAAAATCATCTAAGCGTACACTAATAAAAATAATTTTATTTTAATAAGTTATAAAATAGATAACTTGAAATGACTTTATTTATTCTCAATACTTCATAAAGGGAAACTCCTATTTCCACCTCTATAGCAAAGTAAATGCACCCTGACATGCCATCTCTATAGCAAAGTAAATGCACCCTGACATGCGAGGCAAATAGCGCTCGCCCTCTCTCTCCACGCTGCTATCTCGATTCACGTACTGTGGAGAGAAAAGGCGAGCGCTGTTTGCCTCAGATATCAGGTGCATTTACTTTACTATAGAGTTAGAAATAAACGTCGCACTTCATAAAATTGTTCTAAAATTGTTCTTTATTATGCTTCTCGTCCTCGATTTGATACATCTATATTGCATTTGTTACGCCTTTGACTATATTGCTAGGCTATATTGCATTTGTTACGCCTTTGACTATACATATTAATTGTGCATTGATTTTAGCATGTGCATGCTTTTACAGATTGATTTTTAAATATTTAAAAAGTATTTAGGTTACCTATGATTAGCTTTTCAACTTAAGGTCGTATTTTGAACTTGTTAGTAATCTTCTTGGAATTAACGAAACATATATTTCGATATTTTTACGTACAGGAATTTTTTTTGACATGGATGGATTGGATTAAGGATATAGCTTATTTTTTAAATAATTTTTTATTTTATAATTTATAAAAAATTATGAAAGTTAATAATTTTGAATTTTAAAATATTTTAATTTAATTTTTATTTAAAATTATATAAAAATTTTAAAAAATTAGTTACAGAGAAAAAGAAATTATTTTAATGTTTATGAGGTTAAAGATAGTTTATGGGACAGATTGCTTTTTCATCTGCTTGATATATTCGGCTCTGTGAAGTTTCAAAATAAATGCCTCATCTTCTCAACAAACCTGATGGCCTCCTGCCGTTTAACAAAAATATCCCTGACAGAAATCCCGCGTCCGGACGATTCTTTAGGGTTGACTTTAATGCTGGTACTCTCCTTGTGATTAGTTTTAGGGTTTCGGGAAAGGTCTCAACCGGTCACACCTACACCTGCCGGTCCTCTTCACATTCGCCCGACTTTTGTCAATCCACGCCCCGTCATTTTGTCATTTCGCTATTCTGCCGCGCTGAAAGCTTGCTCCGCCTGTGGGGAAACTCTGGTTCTCTGTGCTCTGATTCGAAAACCGTTTTCTGTGACTATCTCCCGTCTTCGATGGTGAATGGAAGGTGAGGTCTTATCGACCTGCGAAGGCGTATTAGGCTTTGTATGATAACCACTGGTTCAATCTATATTTGTCTGCTTTTCATTTTGATGTTACCACTATTTTCATTCTGATTAATTGTCGACTTCGTTTCGTGACAGGTCTTTTCTTCAAGCCCTGCGCCTCGTCCCTATTGTGCAAGTGAGGAATGGCTCCCTGTTATCATGCTTCCGCCCTTTTTCTTCAAACTCTAACCCCTCTGCCACTGTCTTTCAGGGTTTTATGGTTATACTGGTTCTCTCCTTGACTCCCGGGTTTGCTGGTAAGACTCCTGGTCTCCTTCTGGCTTCTATTTTCAACTTTAGATGTTCATGAATGTAACTACACAGGTTGCTAACGTGTTTTTGTTTCGGTTGCAGGTGAGTCCAAGGGACTGACCCGTGCTCGTGGTATCTCTAACCAACTCTTCCTCGCGGCTCTTTCCGGGTAGTGCCTCACATATGTTACTGTAGCTATTCGTATATTGCTTCTGGTTTTTAGGCTAAATTACTTGTGCTATGGAACGATATTGTATTCAGCTGTTTGTCTGTATAATGGGTCTTCTCTGGTGTTGCCCCGACCTTGCTCCTGTA
The DNA here is from genome assembly GCA_000404065.3 of Pinus taeda. Taxonomy (NCBI): domain Eukaryota; kingdom Viridiplantae; phylum Streptophyta; class Pinopsida; order Pinales; family Pinaceae; genus Pinus; species Pinus taeda. The sequence goes on from APFE031130775.1 coordinate 60,323, forward strand.
CAGGACTGTCGAACTTCTTTTGAGTCAAACCCTTGTGGGGTTTTTACGGACTTTTAATCCGTCACTTTCTACAGAATGTGTTTGGTTGTATTATGGGTAGTTTGGGTTTCGAACCCTCCCCCTGCTATTTCCTATTTTCTTCGTTTTGTAAATTCCTAGGGTTTATCCAAACCCTTGTCTGTTGACTCCGTCAACAATCACGGCTGTAACTATTCGTTTTCTGGTTATGTAATTATGTTGTTCAAGATTCTATTTCACTGATGGCTATACTTGTTCTGAAGAGTTGTTCTATTGGACCATTCACTGTTCGAATGTTGAGTTTGGAACTCTGGTTCTGCTCTTTAGATTCTCATTTTGTTATAATGTGCTGATTTTACTTAGTAATCTGAACAATATATGAGGGCCTGTATATCGTATAAAAAGATACAATATTTTATGATTCTGCTACGTTACTTTTCTCAGCTTTTAATTTATCAGGGGTTTCTTAGAACTACCTGGGTTTTTATCCTTTCGTATGCATAGATGTTCTTGTCTCTGGTTATGAGAATGTCCCATCTGTTAGTGTCTGCTTCCCTTACACGTTCATCTATATTTGACTTGTGTGCATGCAACCTTGTGCGCGCTCCGTCAGATAGCGCTGTGACTGTCACGTCCGCTCCAGTTTAGTTTGTGTCTGTCTGTCGTTTCAAACACAACTTGGCTATACAGGAATTTGAAATACGATGCAAGAATTTTGTCTATTACAGTGATGAATAATGAAACAAATAAACAATAAGTGTTAACTTTCGAAATGACTGTAGCATTCTATATTTTTTTATTCATAAGAGAGAGAAACCGTTTACAATCATGTCTCTTCTCTTTTAAGCTCAAAGAACCTAACTGTTCTTTCTCAGTTGAAACTAACCCAACAGGTTCTGGGCAACTGTTTTTACCTAACCGTCTATAACTAAGAAAACTACTTTAATTAACAGTTTATGTTTCTATTTTTAATTCTCAAATAAGACAGCATCAGTGCATGACTAATTTAACCAAATTCTAACAGCATAAAATAAATAAATAAAACAAGTAAATGAAGTAAAATAACTGACAAGGTTTTGACACCTGTCCAGCTATACGTAGTGACTGTGTGTTATGTTTCTTTCTGAGACTGCCAGCCTCATTCTGCCTCCTCAGAGCTGGATGCTCCTGCATCAGGCTCCCGGGGTGACAAAAAGTCATGGCTCCGTTCCATGAGGTCGCTAACAAAGTAGCCTGCCTTTTGTATTTGTGTCTCATTAAGCCACGAACTATCCTCTATTGGACGGTTCTTCCACTTTACCAAATATCTCAAATACTCCTTCCTGCGTGTGCGCTTTGCTACCTGTGTGTCCAAAATTCCCTCAATCTCGACAGGTGGTGCCATCGGCATCTGTCTCGTCCATAAATCTCCTTTCAATTGGGTGTCCCGCGGTGGCTCTGTTGCTGCATCATCTGCCGAACCTGCAACATAAGGGAATAGATCTGCCACGTTAAAGATAGGGGAAATACCAATCCCTGGTGGCAACTGTATCTCGTAAGCGTTTGCAGAAAATTTGCGAATGATCTTGCAGGGCCTGATTTTCTTGAACTTGAGTTTGTTGTACTCTCGCTTTGGAAATTGCTCCTTGCGTAAGTACGCAAGAACTTCATTCCCGACATTAAACTGAACTTCCCTACGTTTTGTATCAGCTCGCTGCTTGTACCTTTGACTGTTGTCCTGTAGTTTCAGCTTAACCTGTTCGTGCAGTTTGCTCATAGCTTGGGCGAATTCTTCTCCGTCAGCGCTCCGTTTTTCCAGTTTGCCCAAATCTCGTAACTCATGCACTCCTCGCGGATGCATGCCGTACAGAATTTGGAACGGACTGTAACCTGTGCTACAGTTAGGAGAATCGTTGTATGCGAACTCCGCCTGTGCCAGTACACGATCCCAAGCCCGGGAATTTTCACCTGTTAAACTCCTGAGTAAATTCCCCAGACTCCGGTTCACTACCTCCGTCTGTCTGTTCGTCTGCGGATGGTAAGCGGAGCTAAACTGCAACTGAGTATCTAACTTTTTCCACAGGGTTCTCCAGAAATGACCTGTAAACTTGACATCTCTGTAAGAGATAATGCTTCGTGGAAGTCCATGTAACCATACAATCTCTGTAAAGAATAGATGTGCGATGTAAGTAGCGTCACTGGTTTTCTGGCACGGTACAAAGTGTGCCATCTTCGAAAATCGGTCGACTACAACCATCACTGAATCAAAGCCGCGTTGTGTTTTTGGCAAGCCCAGCACAAAATCCATGCTGACCGAATCCCAAGGTCGACTAGGAATGGGTAATGGCATATAAAGTCCAGTGTTCTGACTGTGACCTTTTGCCAATTGACAAATTTTACACCTAGCCACATACCTCTGCACATCTCGCTGCAACTTAGGCCAAAAATAGAAATGTTGTACCTGAGCAACGGTCTTGTCAATTCCAAAGTGTCCTGCTAGGCCTCCACTGTGTTTTTCCTGTATGACATTTTCCCGCATGGAACAGTTGGGAATACATAACTATCCTCCTTTGAACAACAATCCTTCTTGTAAGTTATAATCCAGCCACTTGCTGTCATTTCGTAACAGCGGGTTTTGGCAAGCCTCATAGGCCTCCATAAACTCGGTGTCAGTCGGATACAGCTCTTTCAAATGTTCAAATCCTAAGATCTGCATTGTGCTCTCTTGTAACAGTAATGTTCTCCTACTAAGTGCATCTGCTACTTTATTCAATTGCCCACTAATGTGTTTAAGCACAAACGTGAAACTTTGTAAGTACTCAACCCAAGCTGCATGCTTGTGGTTCAATTTATGCTGCTGCATAATGTACTGTAACGCAGAATTATCAGAAAATAAAACAAATTCGTTACCCAATAGATAATGTCGCCAATGATTTAAAGCCTGCACAATGGCGTAAAATTCCTTGTCATAGGTCGAGTACTTCTGTCTGCTCTCATTTAGCTTTTCGCTAAAATAAGCAACTGGTTTGTCCTCCTGGCTCAGGACTGCTCCAATGGCTGTACCACTGGCGTCGCAACAAACTTGAAAAAGTTTGTTGAAATCAGGCAGCCTCAACACAGGTCTTTCAGTAATCTTCTTCTTCAAGATCTGAAAACTGTTTTCTGCTGCTTCAGTCCAGTGAAATGGCTGATTCACTTTCTTGATTGTGTCCAACATTGGTGCGCAAATCTCGCTGAAATTTCTGATGAACTTCCTGTAAAAACTGGCAAGTCCATGGAAACTGCGAACTTCAAACAAACTCTTCGGAGAAGGCCAGCTAACTATAGCTGCCACTTTTTCTGGATCCATTTTTAATTCATTCTCCGCAATAACAAAACCCAGATATATCAATTCCCGCTGAAAAAAGATACATTTCTTCAAGTTAATTAACAGCTTGTTTTGCTGTAATTTTCTCAACACGCTCTGCAAATGCCTAAAATGCTCCTCCTTAGTCTTACTAAAAATCAGAATATCGTCCAAGTAAACTATAACAAACTTACCGTTAAATTCCTTCAGCACTTCATTCATCAGACGCATGAATGTGCTGGGAGCGTTGCTCAAACCAAACGGCATCACCAGCCATTTGTATAAGCCCTCGTTTGTCTTGAAAGCGGTTTTCCATTCATCTCCCTCACGAATCCGGATCTGGTGATATCCACTCTTCAAATCAATCTTTGAAAAGTAAGTCGCTCCACTCAGACAATCCATCATATCGTCCATCCTTGGTAAGGGAAACCTGTACCTAACAGTGATTTTGTTAATAGCCCTGGAATCTGTACACATTCTCCACTCTCCTCCTTTCTTGGGAGCCAAAACAGTGGGTATTGCACACGGGCTCATGCTCTCCCGGATCAAACCTTTGTCCAACAACTCTTGGACCTGTTTCCTGATCTCCTCATGGTCCTTGGGACTCATGCGGTAAGCTGCTTTATTTGGCAGACTTGCCCCTGGTATAAAGTCAATGCAGTGACTAATATCCCTCCTAGGTGGCAACTCATCTGGAAGATCATCCACCACAATGTCTCCAAATTCCTGCAGTAGCCTCTGAACTTCTTCTGGTAAATCTGAAATCTGTGTGTGGAGTACCACTGTTCTTGGTCTCCTTATGACAACAAAATTTATCTCGTTGTCCTCTATCTGTTTTATGAATTCTTTTCCTCCTAACAACAGTGCTTTCGCTCCACTAGCCTGTGCTGTGCTTTCCTCTTTGATGGGTACAAGCGTATGCTTGATCCCATCTTTCACAAACTTATAGCAGTTAGTCTTCCCATCATGAACTGCACTCCGGTCAAACTGCCAAGGTCGTCCTAACAGCAAATGACAGACATCCATTGGCATCACATCGCAAAGGATCTTGTTCTTGTACTTTCCAATCTGGAACTCTACCTCACACTGTTCGTCAACTAACAGTTGATGCCCCTTCTGCAGCCACGATACTTTGTAGGGAGTGGGATGTTTCAGCTTCTTCAATCCCAGCTTCTCCACCATCTCCACAGCTACCAAATTATCAGTACACCCACTGTCAATGATTACCTTACAGCACTTGCCTCGTGACTTGCAAACAGTGCGAAACAAAGCCTTTCGCTGATCTGGCTCTGCAACTTCCTTAGCTGGCTTTAACAATACCTTATTCAATACCAAGGCTTCACCTATCTCAGGTGTGTTCTCCGCTTCTTGAGGTGTCTCCTCTGCATCCTCTGGCTGAGCAACATAGGTGCCTCTCCCACCTGCTGGTTCACCCTCAGGACAGTCATATGACTTATGTCCCATTTTATGACAACGGTAACATTGGACAGTTCCCCTGCCTCGACCAAATCCTCATCCTCTCTGAGCTGGTCGTCCTTCCCTGTTGCTGTTGTCCTTATCTGTTGTACCAACAGATTTGGAACTGCTGCCCTCTTCGTTTGGACTCGCACCTCTACCTCTGCCATAAACTTTGCCTTTTCCTCTGCCAGAACCACCTCCTCTCCTGGTGTTCTGTTTCCTGTTTATCTTCTCCTCTGCCTTCAGTGCAAATTGATAGGCTTCATCCAATGTTTGTGGTGAAAGAATACCAATTTCGTCTAAGATCTCCCCTCTTAAGCCATTTACAAATCTGGCTGTTTTCTCTGAGGTATCTTCCACATTCCTGCTCGTAGATTTAATTTATAGAATTCCTCTGTAAACTCTCTAACAGTCATTCCCCTTTGTTTCAGGTTTTGTACCTGTCTGTACAACATAATCTGGTAGTCTTTTGGTAGGAACTTCTCTTTCAGCTTTGCTTCCATCCTGGCCCACTTCTTGATTGGTTGTTTGCCTAACCTCCTTCTTTCTGCCTGAACGCTGTCCCACCATAAGGACGCATGTCCTTTCAGCTTGGTGGCGGCAAACCTTACTTGTTTGTCTTCGCTGGTCTCCTCAAACTCAAAGAATTTATTCACTTCACTCAGCCAATCTAACAACACATCTGTCGATAAGCTTCCATCATAGGTAGGCAATTCGTGCTTTGGCTTATGACTGGACAACAAAACTGACTTTAATAATCTCATTTCCGGTGTTATCCCCTCAAACTCATCCTCCTTTGGCTCAACTGCCTCTTCATCACTGTTATCTGCTGGGTTCCTTCTTCCTCCAGCCTCTATCACTGCCAATCTTTCACGCAAAACTCTTATCTCCTCTCGCAGTCCAGCATCTACTGGCCTGTGGACGATTCGTCCTCTTCCTCTTCCTCTTCCTCTTCCTCTTGCTTCACCCCCTACCTGTTCCACTTGTTCTTCCACCTGTTCCATTTGCTCTAACTCAAGAACTTGCTCTGATACCACTTATGATGGCCTCCCGCCGTTTAACAAAAATATCCCTGACAGAAATCCCACGTCCGGACGATTCTTTAGGGTTGACTTTAATGCTGGTACTCTCCTCGTGATTAGTTTTAGGGTTTTGGGAAAGGTCTCAACCGGTCACACCTACACCTGCCGGTCCTCTTCACATTCGCCCGACTTTTGTCAATCCACGCCCCGTCATTTTGTCATTTCGCTATTCTGCCGCGCTGAAAGCTTGCTCCGCCTGTGGGGAAACTCTGGTTCTCTGTGCTCTGATTCGAAAACCGTTTTCTGTGACTATCTCCCGTCTTCGATGGTGAATGGAAGGTGAGGTCTTATTGACCTGCGAAGGCGTATTAGGCTTTGTATGATAACCACTGGTTCAATCTATATTTGTCTGCTTTTCATTTTGATGTTACCACTGTTTTCATTCTGATTAATTGTCGGCTTCGTTTCGTGACAGGTCTTTTCTTCAAGCCCTGCGCCTCGTCCCTATTGTGCAGGTGAGGAATGGCTCCCTGTTATCATGCTTCCGCCCTTTTTCTTCAAACTCTAACCCCTCTGCCACTGTCTTTCAGGGTTTTATGGTTATACTGGTTCTCTCCTTGACTCCCGGGTTTGCTGGTAAGACTCCTGGTCTCCTTCTGGCTTCTATTTTCAACTTTAGATGTTCATGAATGTAACTACACAGGTTGCTAACGTGTTTTTGTTTCGGTTGCAGGTGAGTCCAAGGGACTGACCCGTGCTCGTGGTATCTCTAACCAACTCTTCCTCGCGGCTCTTTCCGAGTAGTGCCTCACATATGTTACTGTAGCTATTCGTATATTGCTTCTGGTTTTTAGGCTAAATTACCTGTGCTATGGAACGATATTGTATTCAGCTGTTTGTCTGTATAATGGGTCTTCTCTGGTGTTGCCCCGACCTTGCTCCTGTACAGGACTGTCGAACTTCTTTTGAGTCAAACCCTTGTGGGGTTTTTATGGACTTTTAATCCGTCACTTTCTACAGAATGTGTTTGGTTGTATTATGGGTAGTTTGGGTTTCGAACCCTCCCCCTGCTATTTCCTATTTTCTCTGTTTTGTAAATTCCTAGGGTTTATCCAAACCCTTGTCTGTTGACTCCGTCAACAATCACGGCTGTAACTATTCGTTTTCTGGTTATATAATTATGTTGTTCAAGATTCTATTTCACTGATGGCTGTACTTGTTCTGAAGAGTTGTTCTATTGGACCATTCACTGTTCGAATGTTGAGTTTGGAACTCTGGTTCTGCTCTTTAGATTCTCATTTTGTTATAATGTGCTGATTTTACTTAGTAATCTGAACAATATATGAGGGCCTGTATATCGTATAAAAAGATACAATATTTTATGATTCTTCTACGTTACTTTTCTCAGCTTTTAATTTATCAGGGGTTTCTTAGAACTACCTGGGTTTTTATCCTTTCGTATGCATAGATGTTCTTGTCTCTGGTTATGAGAATGTCCCATCTGTTTGTGTCTGCTTCCCTTACGCGTTCATCTGTATTTGACTTGTGTGCATGCAACCTTGTGCGCGCTCCGTCAGATAGCGCTGTGACTGTCACGTCCGCTCCACTTTAGTTTGTGTCTGTCTGTCGTTTCAAACACAACTTGGCTATACAGGAATTTGAAATACGATGCAAGAATTTTATCTATTACAGTGATGAATAATGAAACAAATAGACAATAAGTGTTAACTTTCGAAATGACTGTAGCATTCTATATTTTTTTATTCATAAGAGAGAGGAACCGTTTACAATCATGTCTCTGCTCTTTTAAGCTCAAAGAACCTAACTGTTCTTTCTCAGTTGAAACTAACCCAACAGATTCTGGGCAACTGTTTTTACCTAACCGTCTATAACTAAGAAAACTAATTTAATTAACAGTTTATGTTTCTACTTTTAATTCTCAAATAAGACAACAACAGTGTATGATTAATTTAACCAAATTCTAACAGCATAAAGACAAATAACTAAAAACAAGTAAATGAAGTAAAATAACTTGACAAGGTTTTGACACCTGTCCAGCTATATGTCGTGACTGTGTGTTCGGTTTCTCTCTGAGACTGCCAGCCTCATTCTGCCTCCTCAGAGCTGGATGCTCCTGCATCAAAACCCCTTGCTAAATAGATTATCCCAAGAGCTAGCTGCAAGCGTATCTGCATAAATTTCCTTATCTTTGAAGCACTCACATTATAAAATGAAATATTTTTCTGTTTCCACTTTTCTAAAAGAACAAAATATGTTTCCACTTTTCTAAAAGAACAAAAAATGCATACTCTTTCCTCCCACACTTCCTTTGGCCTTTTCTACTGCCCTGTTTCACAAGGGAGTTGATGAGAATTAGTCATTAACTGAGCAATAAGAATTTTTGCTCTCCACGAGATATTGGCCTCTATGTATGCTTTTGGTTGATGACTATGAGTGGGATTAAACACTTCAATATAATATTTTTTCTTTTTTCCTAGTGCCTTATCCAAATAAACTTGGGGTATATCCTAATCCAAAATATAAATCCTAATATATTATTAAATTATATTAAAAAAAATCAAAATTTTCGCAACATAAATGCATATAATTAATCTTCTATTATTAGTTTAGTGTTTTCTCATAACCATCTAAATTAGAAATAGATTAATATATGACATAAAAATATACTTAAAAACTCTTAGCAACACTCACATTAACCATTGGAATTCTATATTAGGGCAAGGTCTAAGGTTTTTTTTGTTATGGTTGTTTTTATTTTTTTTATAATCCAAAATTTCTCTCCAAACTGAGAATGAAAATGACTTGCTTGTCTTTCAAATTAATAATGGAAAATATTGATATTTGCTAATTTTTATATAAAATAGACCAAAAATATTTCTCTCCAAAGTGGGAATGAAAATTACTTGTTTGTCTTTCAAATTAATAATGGAAAATATTGACATTTGTTGAGTTATATAAAAATAGAATATATATATTATACTGACATTTAACCTTAAATGCCATAAAAAAATTATTATAATATTTATTCCGATATAAATGACGTGAAATGCTCCCTGACATGCAAGGCAAATAACTTTAGCTCTCTGAGTGACAGCACGCGAATCGACATAGCACCCTGGAGAGAGAAGGCTAAAGCTATTTGCCTTGCATATCAAACAGCATTTACTTTTCTATGGAGTTGGAAATAGAAATCGCCAATTAATTCAGTGTATCAACCATCAACCATCGCTATCATATACCAAAACCAGCTTGAAAGGCCATTGCTTTATGTTTCGTTACAGGTCTTGAAATTCCGGTCATTAATGGCGCTATCCAGACTTGGTAAAAGTTACTTTGCATTGAAAAATTCCGGTAATTAATGGCGCTATCCAGACTTGGTAAAAGTTACTATGCATTGAAAAACACAACCTTTCTGGGGAGTGCAATAGTTCTGGGAAGAGATTGATTGACTTAAGTGAATCAATCAATGAGATCGTGACAAGTAGATAGGATAGTTGGAAAGTGAAATAGATACATTAATTTAATTTAATGGTTGGTAAATAAATGGATATATTAGGGAAATCTCCTTGTTTTTATTTATTTTTTAAAATATTAATTAGGAATATATATATATGTAAAATAATTTGTTAAATATAGATTATATTAAATAATATTTTTTATGGTTTAATTGTTTTAAGGAATATAATTAAGAAATTAAATATAAATAATAAATTTCATCACTATTATTCTAAATATAATTATAAAAAATAAAATTTACCTATAACCTATATCATTATAATAAACATTAAGGAATCTTGTAAGTAATATTTTCCAAGTTATACATCATTATAATAAATATTAGATATCATCTACAATAAATAATTTTAATTAAATAACTTGTGAAACTTCGATCTCAATATTATTATAATTATAAAATAAGCTTTATTGAAATTACATCATCTATAATAAATTTTCTAATATACATACTTATTGAAACTTACATAGATATAAATTTTTAAATAAAAACAACAATATTAATATTTAATTAAAAATTAAGGTTCTCACATTTAAACGTTATCACTAAAAAAATTATTTCCTATTAATTTTTCGACTAAAATTTAATTTTTAACAAAAAATGGTCAGCATTACCATTTTTTAACTTCATAAAATAGAAAACAATAATATAAAAGTTATTTTTATATATGTTTCTTAGAATATATAATATAAATAAATAAAAATTCAATAAACCTTTTTTTAATTTTGTAAACCAAATTTAATTTTAATAAATTTTAATCATCATATTATTATATCTTGGATGGGATGGCACATGGTTGAATGGAAGCCAAAGACATAGGTGTTAATGCGAATACTATGCGTCATCAATGAATCATAATCATGTTTGACAAGTTTCACATGGCACTTCACGGAAAAAGGTTCTAGAGACGTTATTGAGTATAATTGGTTTGAGCTTCAAGGTAGAACTCATTTGCATGTGTTGGGAGATAAGGGATAGGATTGTTAGGGGTGTAGTCTTTCTAGGTGTGAAGGGAGGCTTTCTAGGTAAACCATTCCCTACTCTTGGTCTAACATTGATTAATGTAAGCAAAGTGTGGGGGAAGGTTGGAGCGGTGTTGGATCATAATGCAGAACACCATATGAGACCCTAGTTGGAGGTGGCTTGTTGAGAACAAGGACAATTACACATTGGTAAGGTGTGTGGGGACGCATGAAGTTGGGATTGTCATCAACCTAGGTTTTGAGACAACACCCCTCGTGCTCGTGTGGGTAATTTCATCTAGTTTTCTCATTATTGGTTTCAGTTATTGATCTACTTCTTCTGGGTTGGGCCCTACTGTCGATTCTGGTGTGAGTGAAGGAGTCTCTTCAAACTGTTGTTTGTCTTGGCGACCTCTATACAGTGGTCGCACATTCACTTGGTTTCACTCGGTCAATTTTCTTATTGTTTTACTTTTAAATCTTAGTTTCGGTCGTCCAGTGTTCCTGGAGGGAAGTGCTGGAAGTGTAATGAGTCTTGGAGTCAGGTTGGGGTGGCCAATTTGAGAATTAAAATCCCAAGGGGGATGGCTAAGTTATTTGGTGGTGGTCTTCTATCTATGAAGGGGCATCGTGGTGACAAGTTGGCAGTAGAAGGTATTTTTATCCTTGTGGCTATAGTTGGCAGTCGTCATCTCGGCAAGAGAGTCTGTGCACGGGTGAGTGACTGGTAGTTTTGTTGTTGGAGGGATGACCACATAGAATGACACTAGTGGTTGACTGTCTTTGGGAAAGTCTGGATTATGGGCGGTCGTGAGCGTGTCATCAGTTGAAGACTCTTGGACTTAGGGGCATTTCACCTATATATGCAACTAAGGATTTAACTGACAGAGGTGGTGTGGGCCAAGCAAAGCTCTCATCAAAAGGTCAATGCTTCGTCAGTAAGGTCGAGCTCGAAGAGGGGAGGGCCCTCATGACCAAGGGGTGATGCATCATGTGGACCCGCAAGATGATGGGGAGGAATTGGAGAAGCAACACACCTAGGCGTGTGGTCCTACCTTCACCCTTGGATTTCCTGGAAGCCCAAATTCATCAAGTGGTTGTGGTTGTAGAACAACTGGCTCGAGATTGCCACAATGACCGCAATGAGGTCATTGGTTTCCTGAATCATATTCAACATAACCAGTGGCATATTTTAGATCGGTTAGTCTCCCTTCATAGAGGTCAAAAGTGACTCTAGGAGCAGTTGAACAATTTTGAAGGGAGAATGGCACACATGGAGGCTCATGTACATGAAGCATTTCACCATCTTGGGGGTGGTATACCTGATGACCCATCTCCAGGTAAAATGGATGCTTAATGATGATTATGGGATGTATTTTGATTTTGGGACAGTTTTGGTCCATCTCGGCAATCGGTCTTTAGTCTTCTACTTTTCCTTTGTTGATGTTTGTGTCTTTCTGTCTTTATCTATTGGCCAACAAATACGGTAGGAGTGAGGCCATTGATGTTTTAAAGATGTGCTCATCATGATGTAAATTTTCCTTGAATTAATAGAAGCAATTGAGTTACAAAAATAAATCATCGTATTATTATAAAAAAAAGTTGTATTTAAAATTTATATTTAATTTAATCTATTTCTACAAATATTTGTTTCCAATTAATCAACTCTAATATCTTAACTAATAATATTATATGAAAACAAGTCAAATATTATTATTATTAATATAAAATTAGTAATATATTATAAATAATAAACAAATAGCCTGGGTTTAGTTCATTACAGTAGTGTCCATCATTAAAAACAATTTATGGTTATTAAGAAGGTCATTGGTGTTAAATTTTTCAATTAACTATAGGATGAAGCTTCTAGTCTGTTCGACTAAAGTGATATTTTTGTGGTGTATATATATATATATATATTAGATATTCTAATATAACAAAATCAAATCCTACAAGTTCAAAACCTTAAAAAATTTAACCTTAAAAATAAATTAATTTAATATTATTAAAAATCAAATAATGAAGATAATTAATATTAATTTTAGAATTTTTTCTAATTGTTTATTTTATATATAATAATGAATTACCCTTTTAAAATTTATTATTTTTTAAATATAAAATATAAAATATACTATTTTCAAATTTTAATATTTTAATTAATAAAACTAATTTTAAAATATATCTTAATTATATTAATTTTATATTAAGCTATATTATTAATTATCTTATATTATTAATATCTATATATAAATACTAGAAATGTGACTATCATTATTTTAAATATTACTATAGTCCTGATATATATGGAGGTAGATTATAATTGTTGCTCCAACAAAGGCAAACTTGTTGGGTGTGGAACCTGATTATCTTTTTTATTTAGAGTTCTTGTTTTAGTCACATTTGTATCTCATTCCTTGACAAGGGGTGTAGGGGGGCTTGCCCCCCACTATTGCTGCCAAGGGGGGGTTGCAATTATTTTGAGCTACCCCCTAACAGGGGTTCGAAGGTGGCATGGCGAAGCAAAAATTAGATGAAAATTGTCTTGTAAAATATTGTAATTTCATAGTCAATCCGTGTTGTTCATTATGTGGAAGATCTAATAGTAGAAGTTATGTTAAGTTAGGGCTTTTTTCCCTTAGACATAAATTAAGGCCCATGCCTCTAAACTAAACATAAACTAAGGCCTATGACTATCCTTCAGCACATTAAACCTCTCATTTTGCATTAGATAATGTATTTTTAACTTTAAATGTATTTTTAACTTTAATAAATTCATAAGGTTTATGAATAATTGCATATTTGCGCCTAATATTGCTTATTTTTGTGGAATATTATGAGAATATTAGCAGATTATGAAGATTTGGAGGAGGAGATAATTTATGGACTTGCTCCCTACTATATGAGTATGAGGATCACTATTAAATAATAAATCAACAAGATATTATGGAATTATGGCACAGATTGTGGAACTTCAATGATTGAGAAAATCTAGGAATGTGTTCTCTGCCATTTAATGCAGATTCCTAGTATTGGGAACCAAGTCCACTAATCAAGGGATTTTGGTGGGAAAAATTTCATCCATTCATGGGGAATGATTCATAATCATTTTGTATAAGTATCAAGTCGAATTTCCCTCTAGATATAGATTTTCATTAGTGTTATTGTGGAGAGAACTTGTATTTTTGCAGCTCCATTGTAATTTCTTGCACGGATGTAATTGTATTATGGTTTGCAGATTTTTGTGGTGTGGTTTTGAGAAATTGAATTCGAATATTCCACAGTCTTCATCTTTAATTGGTCGACGTTTTGAGTTTAGACCA